>LPNX011063013.1:2795-44424 GCA_001517045.1 Pseudotsuga menziesii
TCCAGGCTTCATGCTTTTAACCACCGTGCAACTTCATGCTCCAGAATCCCTCATAGCCGTAGATGCGATATGCTTTTAACCTTCCACCGTTGGATCATGCACCATATAATGAATTCCGCTGGGCTCCTTTCTTTTATCCGACGTGCAAGTTTGGGCTCCAGAATTATTTTCCACCGTAGATTACTTTTCACTTTATTTTTTAACCGTCGGATGAACTTACCCATATACAATTCCGCCGAGCCTTTTTGTTTTAATTAACAGGCAACTTTGATCCCCGGAAATAATATTACCCGTTAATATAATTCACCTTTTACATTAGCCGTCCGATCATATTTTATTTGCTAATGTTTTGATTATACCTTAAGAAAGGTAATAAATCATATTTAGCACGTAAACCTTTATTTAATCTTGGTTTGGTGAATAAAGCCCGCTCTTAGACTTTAGAATATTCAAAACTATTAATTTTTGAATATAAATAAGATAAAATCTTTATAAAACCCATTTTTTAGGTTTCATTCAAAAATTAATAAATCTTTTTGCTTCATTTGTGAAAATTATTTCTAAAATTCCTTTAACTCCTCTTCTTTGCCAACCTGGTAATAGCTTAATGAGAAAACTTCGGAAACCAACTCAATCACCCATGAGAACTTGAAATTTTGAGGGCAATAGGAGCAATTCAGACAAAAATAAATTTAGTGTTAACACTTGGTACTCCAGATAATGTAGCAATGACTCCCTCTGGTGTATCACTCTGGAGTGATTCTTCCTCGACTGCCCGTAGTTCTTCTGTGGCCTCCTGCTCATAGTCCTCCCCGTCACTATTCGAATACACTTCGATGTAGTGAGCCTTTGCCTTCCCTGCATACCTGTGTCCTGGAACCCATGGTTCCTGACAAGTGAAACATAATTTCTTCTGGAAAGGTTTCTTGTCCTTGTCCCTAACAGGAAAGTTGGTTTTGAGAGGGAACCTGTTCTTCGGAACTGAATCCTGGAGATCTCTGGCTCTGCTAATAACATCCTGCAAAGTGGGGGGTTTGTAGGCTTTCACCCATCCTCGTAGTGGCTTTGTTAGGGCCTCAGTGAATAACATCGTCAACCTGCTCTCTGACACATGTGTTACCATGAATGCTATCCTCTGGAATTCTGCGATGAAGGCCTCTGCGCTACTTGTCTGTTTGAGTTGAGCGTACTCTCTGAAATGTATCTCTGGATCTTTCCTGTCGAACCTCTCCATGAGCTTTTGAGTGAATTCTCCGTAGGAGTGTATGGTGTTGTGGCCCAATGTCGCCAATCCGTGGTACCACCACTCATGAGCCTCTTCGTCCAGGTGGAGTGTAGCCAATTTAATGGCATCCGTCTCTGTCATGGGATTGAGTTGGAAATAGGTATCCAACTTTTGAACCCATATCCTCGCTGAATCTCCGCGAGTCCCATCAAAGTTTGGGATGGTCAACCTGTCCAAGGTCTTCTGCAACTCATAATTGTGACTGAATCCCTTGTTGAAATTCCTGGGCCTCTTCCTGCTCTTCATGTTGCAAAAATCCGAAAAAGACATGGCGGCATGAAACTCATCCCCTAAGTCCCTGTATTCCTGCAAATAAGCCCCAAAAGGTTCGCTTGGCTCTACCTGCATGACTGGACTGGACCTCCTACTGCATCTGCCAAGAAGTGAGGCATAGTAGGCCTGTTGGAAGGTCTGCTATATATGTGCGGTGTATTATGTATATTGGTGTACGCAACCTTTCCACTGCTGTTTGTAGACCCTTGATCTACCGATGAGGGAGGTGTACTGTTGTTACCTAGTTCTGGTTTTGCCAATAATCTGTTGATTGCATTGAGTACATCTTTTTTCCCTTTGGCTAAGTCTTGCAATGCAGATACTAAGTTGCGAAACTCCATCCTGTCCTCATCTTCTCCCGTTCCCTTTTCCCTGTAAGAGTGTATACCTGTTTGTTCCATGTCTAAGCTGATATCTTCTAGTTGGATATCCTCAAAGTCCTCCGTGTACCTACTCCTTCTTTTCCTATAGGTTACAAAAGGGTCCTCTTCTGTATTCATCTACTTCTCATTTCTTAAGCCCACAGCTGGCTAAGAAGATAGCTCTGATACCACTGTAATATCCCAAATACTGATATTTTCTATTTCTATGCAAATTTACTGAAATAGCCGGGCATGCAAACTACCATGCAAAATTTTCCTATTTTATAGCTGAAATTAGGGTTAGGGTTTGCAGGATAGAATGAACACTTACCACTGATAAGTCGGCTGAATATGCTCCAGAGAGAATACGCATGCAAGATGAAGAAATAACTTGGTTTTCTGCTGCAATACGCCGGTTGGCTGAATCAAACAAGTGTGACGTTTTTGCTGAAGGGATGGTTAGTTTCAGCTGGAAATAAGTCGGAAGGAAGGTGTGCCCGTGCCGGAGAGGATGGCTGGAGCATGTAGGAGTTTTGACCCCTCTAGATGCCCTAGCGAATTGGTCTACCAATCTGCTGCTCACTCCCCCACAACCCTGTAAACTGCTGCTAGCAGCCCTAGATGGACAATCTGATGGCTGATAATCACCCATTGCAGTGGAGTGATCCTATCAGTGAGGATGCAGGCCGCATGCGGAAGTAATATGGTGATCCAGATTCCTGGTGAATGACTAGGGTTTCCCAGCTAAATGCCCCTAGCTTTACGGATGACTCTACAACAACCTTTGGACTTATACTGGAATATTGGATAATGATGAATGCAATAGACACGGTAACAAACCTGGATGGTTTATCCTGAAGGAGACTAGGGTAGATATCTCATTGCCAAAATCCCGTTAGCTGAAGACGCTGTCTCCAACCCCAACTGCTGTGGCCGCACGCTGTGCTACTACTCAAGAGCTCCAAAATCAATAATAATCAAAAGTAAAGTCTCCATTCACTTTATCTTTCTTTTATAACTTTCAACTGCGAAAACCCTAACTTTTGACCTAATTAGGTCACTTTAACTTCTAATTTGCAGTTGACTTGCATGCATGCGCATGGAGACGTAATTGGGTGCATGCATCATTAAGTAAGGCTTAGATGACATGCATGCCAGTGGCCCTCTTCGACCCAATGGTGATATAATATTTATGCCCTAGATTTTTTGTAGATGGCATCAGTTTTCAGTTGATTCCCTAACTGTTAGTAACCGCTCGAACCCACAGGAATCACATAGGTTAGCGGTTTGGTCCTCAATGCTTAAGCAGAAGAGGACATTATACCCCCGATGTTGTAATGGAGGGTAGAGTTGTGCTTTCCACTTGTTGTCATCCCATTAGTCCTCGAAGCAGTGTGTTACTTCCATCATTACATTGTATATGTGTATCATGCTGTATCCAAATAAAGTGAAATGCAAAGCTAAAGTGGCTAAAGAAAGTTAAATCAAGCCAAAAAGGCTAATGTGAAATGAAAGCGAAAAAGGCCAAGCAGATGAGGAACATATGCCAAATCAAAATGACTGCTTGGCCAAATGTAAATGAAATGAATGTAATGATTATACTTTATGAGGCCTAGGGGCTGAGACATGATATAGGGTGTTATCAACTAAAATTGCACTTAGTGGATTTCTAGTGAGCCGCCGAAGTTATGAACAAGTACCTTGTTCATTATCAGTGCTCCAAAGTTCCATGGTCCATCAGGGCCATTTTTGGGCCCCTTTTTTAATAATTACATGTTCATACCCCTTGGGAATATTGTAATAAATGTTCTAGCATGGCAAACTTTTTGTAAAAGACTTGGCTTCCTAGGACTTGGACATCAATTCCATCATTCCAAGGTGTTTTTTCCTTTGTCAATTATGCAATGCTGAATAAGCAATGTATAATTTTTGAGTTTTTCACCACTCCTCCAAAGGTAGAAAGGTCTTCTTGGTGGTTAGGCCTTAGTGTTGAATTTTTAGCATTAGCATGAATACTTTAAAATTTGCAGACTGACATATAACAAATGACAAGTGCAGTAAATAACATCCACACACTGAACACAAGAGTTTTTCACTGTGGAAACCTTTAAAGGACAAAAATCCCAGAAGCATTAGTAATTCATCTCGTAAATGAGATGACTGAGTTTTTAAAAAATTCTCAAACCCTAATGGGTTTGTACCATAGATCCACAAAATTACAGAAGATAAGTTTATAAGAAGAATCCAAACTAGGGCTTCAATCCCTAGTTCTTTTCAGCTTCCCAAAATCCAGATCTGCTCGGATTTTCTCTTTCATAGCCTGCCCAGATTTTATTTTGCCAGCCCGGACTCTTACCGGATCTTCTGCTCCTACCCAAATCTCTTACCTGGATCTGTTTTAATCCTACCTGAGCTCTACCCGGATCTTCTGCTGCTGCCTGAATCTCCTGCCCGAATCTGTTGAGCTACCCGAGCCCTTGTCTTCTGCCTGAAGGCTGAGACCCTTCCCAAGCTGCCCGGAGGCCCTTTAGCCCTGCCCAAGCCACCTGCTGTGCTTCTGGTTGTTGCCCGTGGCTCATGCTGACTTCCCAAAAGCCCTTACGGGCTGTCTGTTAGCAGCCCGATGGTCTGCTATAGACACAGATGCCCTTACGGGCAGTCTGCTAGTAGCCCGAGAGGCTAGGGACTCAGCCTTGAGGGGCTCAGTACTCTCTGATCTCCCATCTGTGTCAGAGACTATCATTCGGTTTCAGACAGCACAACATGTATAAGGTAGAGCAGGTATATGGTATATGCACATTTGAGGTCATGTTCTTGTCTTGTTTATTTATATTAGTAACCTGACTGAGCATTGAGTAATAATGTGAATGATCCTTTGTTTAGTGATTGCTATCACAGGCTGACATTGTTGGATGGTCATGGTGCCTTTAATGCAAGGCTCCTCTGTATGCAAACTGGTTCCTTCCCCTACCTATGGTATAGTCTTGGTCATCTTCATCCTAGTATGCTAGCTTTGGCACCACCTTGCACTTGTCTCCACCCATCTGACCCTTTCACACGGGATTCTCACCATGACTTGTACTGAGCTTTGTGATCTAAAGGACCTCCCCCTTTGACCCCTATGCATCCTGGACCCCATGTTATCCGTGTCTCGACTTTGGAGTGTGTGGGAGTATAGCTTCAATCGTGGATTTAATTCCCTGTCAGTTGCCCCCGATATTGTATTAGTGGGTAGAGTTGTGCTTTCCACTAGGTGTCATCCCATTAGTCCTCGAAGCAATGTGTTACTGCCATCATTACATTGTATATGTGTATCATGCAGTGTTGCAAACATCGACGGGGTGAAAAAATCGGCATGGTCCAGGAAACATCGTTTCGGGATATCTTGACAAAACATCGGCAAACATCCGAAAAAAATCGGCAAACTTAAAAAATAGAAAAATATTCATATTTTTTCAATTTTTTAAACATCTAAAGCAACAATAACATCAAATAAAAACATTGCCACATGAATATGGAAAGAAAACCGATATATAATATATATATATATAAGATGTCTAGAGATACATCACACATAAAAAATGGGTCATGTCTCTGAATCCTGAGTCATAAAAAATATAACAAATGTATCTCATGATCATCATCATGACTAACGAGTCATCTACAATGATATAAAGTAAATAAACTATCGATTCCCTCTACCTATTTTACGGGAAAAGGTAATCGTTGTGCAAATGGCCTTTCCTCTAGAACTAGAAGTAGGTGCCCTTGAGGCTTGTGGGCCTCGTACTGGACTCTAACGTCCTCTGGAAGAAGACCCTGCAAAATGACGCCCTCTAGAAGAAGACCCTGCAAAATGACGTCCTCTAGAAATTGGAGAAGGTGACCAAATTTGATGTCCTGAAGAATGAGAAGTTCTTGGAGGTAGTCATGCTCCTCTACCAGTACTAGTGCCTGTGCTACCACCGGGTCTATCTCCCTCTAGCTTTGATTGTGGCACACTCCCAGAATCGGTGTGAAACTCCTCTGGAACTGGAACATGCTCATCCAAATCCTCTGAGACTGTATGAGTCTCACCATGATCACTATCAGTAGCATGATCACCCTCTAGCCAATCAGGGGCTACCTCCAGAACAGGCTCCTCACACTCTGCCCTCCATGCAGCAGTGGTGTCAATTTCATCCAATGAAATGGCCTTCGCATCAACTTTTCTCTCATACTGCTTCACCCACAACCTGAGATTGTAGTGGACGTAGACCAAATCATTAAGGCGCTGAGTATCCAACCTGGAGGAGCATCATAAATATTAAATATTAAATTCATAATTTATAAATTATAATGCATAAATTAGAAGGTAAAGGCATAAATCTATAAATTAGAATTTAATAATTTATATTATATAATAAATTCGAAAATTTGAAATTCTCTAACCTGTTGCGCTTTTTGGAGTGTACTTTTTCAAATACACTCCAGATGCGCTCACAACCAGAAGAGCTACATGTCTGGCTGAGCACTCGAATGGCAAGCCTTTGTAGAATAGGTACACAACCACCATAGTTCTCCCACCAAGTATCTACAATGAAATTATGAATAAAATAAACATGAGAAACGAAAATAAAATTTAAAACAAAGAATTAGAAAGAGAAAATGAAATTTTAAATTTAAACTTTAAAGTTGAAAGTTTGAAACTAGGTGAAGCTTACTTGGCATCGGGTTGGTCCTGTCATTTATTGCTATATCAAACCCAAATAATCCTGTGGCTCTCTTATACATTTCCAACTCTTGGGAAAGCTGTGTACGCTCAGTTGCATCGGGTACCATCCTTTAGACACACTCATAGAATCCAGACATAACCTCTCCATCAAATCTAAAGCCATAGGAGTAAGCAAACAAAGGGTTGAGGTATAGCCCTGCAACATGAATGGGGCGATGGAGTGTGTGGTTCCATCGCGCATCAATCACCGCCCATATCATATGTCGTCTCTCCTGCTTGTGATCTCCCTTGTCCTCATAATAAGCACGGATGGATTCTTTGGCCTTATCCATGGCCTCATATAGGTAGCCCATTGCAGGCTTTTCTCCATTGGAAAACCCTTACCAAAGGTTCGGTGATGGTCCACACCTCCTTCACCGCACCCCAAAAAATCTCATCATATGCAACTAGCCTGAATGTGGCTTGCCCCTCTGGTCTAGTGCTAAATGATAAAGCACGCCACTCTGGTGAAAAGAACATCGCCTGCAAGTCCGACATAGAATTCAAGAGTGACTGAAGAGAAATAAAGCTAGTGGCAAAGCGTGTGATGGCAGGACGCACCAACTCTTTGCTACTTGTGAACTTTCTCATCAAGCTAAGCACTGTTGCATGTTTATATATGAATTTTGTGATGCTCCGTGCTGAATCAATAGTATCCTTGATCCAATCAATCTTGCCTAAATCCTCTAAGATCAAATCAAGGCAATGGGCGGCACAAGGAGTCCAGAATAGTGTAGGATACCTGGCCATGAGCATCCTACCAGCAACCACATAGTTTGCAGCGTTGTCCGTTATCACTTGGACAACATGCTGCCGCCCAATCTCTTGGATGAACTCATCCAACAATCCACATAGTAAAGCCGCATCATTGACATGTGCAGATGCATCCACAGATATCATGAACATAGTCCCCCTAGGGAAATGAACCAAGAAGTTGAGAAGTGTTCTACCCCTCATATCGGTCCAACCATCTGACATCACACTGAATCTTGTTAAGTCCCATGATCTTTGAAGCTCCTCCAATCTGTGAGTGCAATCAGTTTTTTCATCTTGAAGGATGGGCCCTCTCAACTCCTCATAACTAGGGGGCTTAAACCTCGCTCCAACTATAGCAGCTGCCTCAAACATGGACACATAAAATGGGTTCTTTGCAACGTTAAATGGAATAACACTCCATAACAAGCATCGACCAATAAGTTTGTGTGCGTTTGCTTTTTCCTTTACTTTCACCATGGACCTTATAGAAGGTTATCCACCAGGGTTGCATCTTGAAGATACCATGAAAGGCGATGTGGACTGCTGTGTGGAGTGGGTATTGGTATCTGGGCTTGTCCCACTAGCCCCTACTCCTGTTGCGGACCTAGATCTTGAAGCAATTTGATTCTTCACAACCTCCTTGTATTGTTTCCTTAGCCTAGTGCCCTCAATCGCTTGTGTGGCCTTAGCAATGAGTTCCAGAGTTGTTTGGTTGCAAGCACTCACATCATGCCCTGCTATTTGTGCAAGGTGTTATTTCAGCCTACTTATCCTACTTATCCCACCTGTCATTCTTTTCCCACATAGATTGCAAGTGAGAATTTGTTGACTGAGTGGGTCAACAGGTGAGCCCCACTCCCAAAATGGATCCAAAGCCTTTGGCATCTTGTATATGGAGTTATTATGGACAAAATAAAGCTTGAATCTTGATACTTTGAACCTAAGGCAAGAAAAAAACGTTTTTTAGCATATGTGATTAATGAAAATGTAAAACATAAGAAGAATTCCAAGAAATATTGAGCATTCAAACATTAATTTGATGAGGGAAAATAAATAGACATTTTTATGAGGATTTATAAGGATATACTATCTAGGGCAAGAAAAAAAATGCCAAAACGTTTTTTGGCATGCAAGCAGCAAAATACATAACAGTTGAAAAAAAATGCTTAAAACCCTATAAAAATCGTTTTTGAAGATGGAGAATTACATGGCAACGTAAATCAACAAGAATCCCTCTTGGAAAAATGAGAAATGATGGGCAAATTTTTTACTTACCTTCAGCTGTAATAATTGTGGAAAAAAACCCCAAATGGCAAGATCCAATCTTCAATTTGATGCTTGATGGCGAAGAAAATGTTGCCTAAATTCATTGTTGGTCTTTTGAAACTCTCTTCACTTGCCCTCTCAGACCCTTAGCTCACCTCCCAATGGACTATTAGAGTCAAAATGAGCAAAAAAAATGAAAAAAGACCATCTTAAGGCGTCTTTTTCTGGCTCTGTCCCGTGTGGCCGCTTTTTTCCATCAACTCGCGATTTCTCGGGAAAAAATGGAGGGCAATTTTTTAGGCGATTTTTTGGTTAAATTTTGGCGCGGTGAAAAAATCATGTTTTATCGGACATCGGCGATAAATTGGCCGATGTTGGAAACACTGGTATCATGCTGTATCCAAATAAAGTGAAATGCAAAGCCAAAGTGGCTAAAGAAAGTTAAATCAAGCCAAAACGGCTAATGTGAAATAAAAGAGAAAAAGGCCAAGCAGATGAGGAACAAATACCAAATCAAAATGACTGCTTGGTCAAATGTAAATGAAATGAATGTAATGATTATACTTCATGGAGCCTAAGGGTTGAGACATGATATACGGTGTTATCCACTAAAATTGCACTTAGTGGATTTACAGTGAGGTGCCGAAGTTATGAACAAGTACCTTGTTCATTATCAGTGCTCAGAAGTTCCATGGTCCATCAGGGCCGTTTTTGAGCCCCTTTTTTAATAATTACATGTTCATACCGCTTGGGGATATTGTAATAAATGTTCTAGCATGGTGTTTTTTCCCTAGGACTTAGACATCAATCCCATCATTCCAAGGCATTTTTTCCCTTGTCAATTAAGCAATGCTGAATAAGTAATGTATAATTTTCGAGTTTTTCACCGCTTCTCCAAAGCTAGAAAGGTCGTCTCGGTGGTTAGGCCTTAGTGTTGAATTTTTAGCATTAGCATGAATACTTAAAAAATTTGCAGACTAACATATAACAAATGACAAGTGCAGTAAATAACATCAACACATCAACACACTAAACACAAGAGATTTTCACTGGGGAAACCTTTAAAGGACAAAAAACCCAAAAGCATTAGTAATTCATCTCGTAAATGAGATGACTGAGTTTTTCAAAAATTCTCAAACCCTAATGGGTTTGTACCACAAATCCACAAAATTTTAGAAGATAAGTTTACAAGAAGAATCCAAGCTGCCCAAAATCCAAATCTGCCCGGATTTTCTCTTTCACAGCCTGCCCTGATTTTCTTTTGCCAGCCTAGACTTGTTTTAAGCCTACTCGAACTCTGCTCGGATTCTCTGTTGATGCCTGAATCTCATACCTGGATCTGTTTTAAGCTTACCCGAGCTCTGCCCGGATCCCCTGCTGCTGCACAAACACTTGCCCGGATCTGTTGAGTTGCTCGAGCCCTTGTCTTTTGCCTGAGACCCTGCCCAAGCTGCCTGGAGGCCCTTCAGCCCTGCCCGAGCCATTTGTTGTGCTTCTGGCTGCTGCCCGTGGCTCCTGTTGGCTGTCCGGAAGTCTTTATGGGCTGTCTGTTAGCAACCCAATGGTTTGCTATAGACACAGATGCCCTTACGGGCAGTCTGCTATACGGGACGATAATGCCATACGGGACGATATAGTCACCCAGAACAAGGGAAAAGTAGGTCCTAGGGTAAAGGAGGTTCTATGAGCTTGAAAACGAGCCCATCCACGCCAAAAACGGACTCCGGATCAAACTTTTTTTACATTTTGAATTTTTTCAATTAAACCATTAAAAAATGGCTTAAAAAATGGGAAAAAATATTTTTCTCAGAATTAGACAAACTCTAGGGGGACCTAGTACATGTCCATATGACTCAATAATGATGCTTAACACGCTTATATACATCGACACATGAACTTTAATAACCTCCTAAGGCGTAACCACCAAGACGACCATTCCAGCGTTGGAGGATCGGTGAAAAACTCGAAAATTATATACCGCTTATTCAACATTGCATAATTGACAAGGGAAAAATCACTTTGGAATGATCGGATTGATGGCCAAGTCCTAGGAAGCCAAGTCCTTTACTAAATGTTTGTCGTGTTAGAGCATTTATTACAACGCTCCCAAAGGATATGAACATGCATTTTATTAAAAAAAGGGACCACAACTGGTACTGATGTAAACCGTGAAACTTCTGAGTACTGACAATGAACAATTGACTTGTTCAATACTCTAGAGGCTCATTAGAAATCCCCTAAGTGCAACTTAGTGGATAACATTAACTCTTAGGGTCTACCCCCCTTGGCTTCGTTAGGAGTTTGCCTAAACAACGGAGTCAAGATTAAGTGATAGTACTTGACTCGAGACTTGCCCCCAAGGATGCGCCTAATGGCTTGAAGATTTCTTCCACGACAACCTAACCCCCCAGGTGCGTGAAAGGTGACAACAAAAAACATTGGGGTGACTAGTCTAATTAGGATCACATCCTAATAAACATCCCAAGGTGAAAATCCAATGCCTCGATACTATTGTTTGTGGAAAAATTTCATTGAGGAAGCGGGAATTACTAGAAAGTTACCGCGGGGCCCTGTTAGGATACACCCTTGTTGGTGTAGTGTTGGACACAACCTTGTGACTCCATCTAGCCCACACGTTCTCATGTGAAGCCACAATCGGTAGGTTTTGGACATACTCCTTGTATCCTTTGGGTATATTTGGAGTTCCCTCCCCCTTGAAATCCACTCATCAAATTCAATTCTAATTAAAATTGACCAAGAACATTGCACAACATTTCTATATTTCAGCAACATCTATTTGTCTCATTTGACTCCATTGGCACTGATCTATATTTTGCGATAATATTTCCTCTATTTTATCAGGTCATGCTTGTTGCTTTCTTTCTAATGATTATCTATGAATGTTGTTGTAACATTGTCATTCTTGCAATATTCTTGATTCAGTAATTTAATTCTAAACAACTCCTAACAACCACTTCATCCATAACTAATAAACTTCAAGAGCTTTAGAAACTCTTTCATAGGGACTACCCCGCTTGTCTCCGTTGGGAGTGGTCTAAATCGAGGAGTCAGGATCAGGTGATAGCACCTGACTACAGACTTGCCCCCAAGGACGCACCAAGCAGGTTGAAGATTTCTACTGTGCTCCTTCCCAGATGTGTGTAAGGTGACAACAATTAAGAAATAGAAGCACTATATAATGGGTAAGGAGACCATCATCCTCATTGATCGCCAACCACTACAATATTTGTAGTCCTTGAGTAAGCTTCAACAAACTAGACATTGCATGCAGATGGGATTTTTATAACAATTTCATTTAATCATCAAATATAAAAAGGGTAGCACTAATAAGTTGGTAGGCGTGCTTTCAAGGCCACCCATGTCCAAGATCATAGCTTTGGGAACTCTTATGCACATTGTTCCTTTCACCCATGATGCATACAAAGAGGCATACACAGAAGATGAGGACTTCAAAGTGGTGTTTCAACAGCTACAAGGCCAAGTTTGTGTAGAAGAAGGTATACTATCTCTAGGATGGGTTGCTCTACAAGCTAGACAAGCTTGATGTTTCTAAAGGTGAAAGATTGTAGGTTATAGAGAGCTCACACTTCCAATCTTGTCGGGCATTAAAGTTACATGAACATCTCAGTTGCTTATATATTCTAGGTTTTCCAAGTTTTTTAGGGCCATGTTTATGCATGATGACATTTTCTAATATTTTCCTTGATATTTTTGATAAGTTTCTTTTCAAACCCTTAGCAATATATTCTCTAAAATGATATTTGCACCATTTATTTTGACTCAAAAAAAGAATTCTCAAGTAGTACAAAGACAGTTTCCTTACTAGCAAATTCTCTTTCCTTGACAGAGACCACCATTTGACAGGGTTACATTATGCATGCCAAACCAATGGACAACTATCCTCCACTCCACCAACCACCCTTCCAGTTCTTGAATTGTCAAGACACTTCATCTAATCTCATTGATCATTTTTCTTTACTTCAAATGGTCACATTTAAACTTAGGAGCCCTCATTTGCATGTGTTTTCATAAAGCACAAAAATGATTTGACAAAGTTGAGTTCTCTTTTTTTAAGTAGGAAATTCCATATAGCTAAGTTCTCTTTGTCATATGTTGTTAAGTTCTCTTTATTGAAATAGGAAATGCTCTTCTCTCAGTCATATATCATTTTTTCCATGGAAAACTTCCTAAGATAAACCCTCCAAGCACTTCCTTGCATTCTGTGAATGGCAGTTGGAGTAAATGCTACTAGTGGACATGTACACCTAACTCGGAGGGACCCAAGTGGATTTGGCCTCGTGCCCTCCATGGCTATTATGGCTTCAACATTGCAAGTCAAACCACTTAAGCTAACCCTTGAGGTTTCTATTATGGAAGATTTCTTTGGGGAAACACTTTAGGCACTTCCTCACAATTTGTGAATGGTATCTGAGGTAAATGCTGCCAGCAGAAAACATATATGTCTAACCCCAAGGGACCCAAGTGGATTCGATCTCGTGACCTCCTTGTCCATTACAGCTTTGATATGGCAAGTCAAACCACTTGAGCTAACCCTTCGGTTTAAATGTTAGTCTTATATATATATGCTAATGTTCAAAACTAATACTAATTGAATTTGCGTAAGGTGTCACCCTCCCAAATAATAACTGTTTTGGATATGAAGTTTCAATGTGTATTTCTGTGAGCATTTGTTGTCGTCAAACACATTGGTATGTGGAGTCTTTGAATGAAAATCTATTCTGTTATCCCCTATAATTTTGAGTGGAATTCCCAATGACCTATTGAGTCATTTGTTGGACATAAATACAATTATCTTATCTTATCAAGGTTTTTGCCAAAAAAAGGCATTTATAGCAAATTATCGACCTGTCTGTTTTGATGTTAAGGCATGCTGGGTAATGACTGTACATGAGATCAGGTTGGCTGTTAACTAGGTGTTTGTGTTCATTTTTGTGCATTATCTCTACTTTATTTGTATAATTTAACATGTGTGTGTCCTTGTCCTTATGGTGTTAGAAATATTTTCTTCACACATCTGTCTATGAACCTCTTCAAGCACATGGTTGTGTATCACCTTAACTTCTTACAAGGACATGCTCTAAATATGGTTTTATTTATATATTTTTGCAGGCATAATCTATTTTTGCATTCAGCTCTGGTGTTGTCTAGACAAACTCCCAGAACAACTCAAGGAATCAAGGTTCTTGTCTATTTTACTTTCAGGCTTTGGTCAAAGTACAAAATTTTTGTGGTTGTAGAACTCCCTGAATAACAAATTAGTGAAAGAACTCCCTTGTTAGTTTATATGGTTGTGAATTTTTTAATTGAACTCGTTAATGTCACAGTGGATTTCTATAGTTGTCAAATAGTTTCTTTATCTGTAAACATTTATAGCTCGGTGTTGAAATAGTCTCTAATTCTTGTGCAGCTCTTGGTCAAAATTGCAGTATCTCTGTTTAATTTCATGTTTTCCTGATTTTATAGGCAACTATGCCAACATCCTAAGATAACATAGCATCTATGGCAATGGCACTGACATCCATATCAACAATAAATGATTCAGGAATCAAGGTTCTTGCGTATTTTGCTTGCAGGCTTTGGTCACCGTCAAAGTATAAAAATTTGTTGTATAACTACCTGAATAACAAATCAGTAAAAGAACTCATTATTTAATATGGTTATGAAATTTTTAATTGAAATCGTCTGGATTTTTATAGTTGTCTAGTAGTTTCTTTATTTGTAAACATTGATAGCTTGGTGTTGAAGCAGTCTCTAATTCTTGTACAGAAGGTCAAAATTGGGATATCTCTGCTTATTTTCATTTATTTTCCTGCTTTTATTAGCAATTATTTGAACATCTTAAGATAACATAGCATCTATGGCACTGGCACTGACATCCATATCAATAGGAAATGATTCAAGGGATCAGTTAGAGTCGATAGCAGAGCTTCTGACAGTTTCTATTTGAGCTGATTGAAGCTATTCTGTTCCTGCTAGGTCCATGAAAATCTTCTAGATATTTCTTAGTAGGTCAAAGGTGATGCCTATTTGTGAGAATTTCAGAACAAAGGTTCTATGGAAATTAGCCATGCCAAGAAACTTCATACCTCATGCACACTAACTAGGGCTTTTCAATCTCTTATGGTGGTAGGTTGAACCTGTTGCCCACCTGTATCAACTAGGTGGCAACGTCATGTACATTGCAGATGTACATATTGTACAATTTGCACCATGGAAAAATCCTAGGGATTTTTCACTCAGCAGGGCAATTCTGCCCCTTTTGTACACGAAATGTCCGCTCCCCTGCGTGGGATAATTAATATAACTTTATATGTCATCATGGATCATTCCTCTAAGGATGTCACCATGTACTTTATTATCAGGGAAGTCCTCTTCACCGAGTGTTTTTTTTCCTTCCAGTTAATTTTGTTAATTAACAATTTTAATTGGTTGGGTTTTTCACTCACCAATCCTCCAAAGTGGTGAATTGGCGTTCTGATAATCAAGCCCATGAGGTGGCTAAGGTTTCAAGTTGTTTTCCATGACCATGCTAGCCATATCTTGTAGTCTTACGGAATTTTGTTAGGATTTTAATTTTAATTTTTGATTTTTTCTTAATTAATTAACTTTACCATTTGGTGGTTAATTAATTAAGTTTTGATGTAATAATATAATCTTTTGAACCTTGGCATTTTGTAATAGGGGCTATGAATGCAAATGAAAATGCTATGACACTCCCTGAGCCATTGGGTTCAAGTCTCATGTCATTCTGACAAGGGGTTGGGAAGTTAGACCAATTTTGGTTAAGACAAGGTATTTTTTCCTAGGAAATTAATTTAATTTCCAAGGGTGAAAAATTAAATTATTTGATTTTGAAGGAAAAAATCAAATAAGGCCATGGTAATTAAGTTTGAGAGGTGGCTAAGCATAGTTAATTTTTATTTAAATAAAACCCCCCATGGTCAAAATAAATTTTTGAAGATTTCCTGAGTGGGGCGCCCCTCTTGCCTTAATAAAAGATTTAAATAAAAGATTAAAAAGATAAAAAATAAAAAATAAAAAGATAAGAATAAAAAATCAAAATTTGAGTCAAAGGAGGCCCCAAATAAAAAATAAAAGATTTAAATAAAAGATAAAAAAGATAAAAAATAAAAGATAAGAATAAAAAATCAAAATTTGAGTCAAAGAAGGCCCCAAATAAAAAATAAAATAATAAAAAGATAAAAATAAAAGATAAAAATAAATAAAAAATAAAAGATAAAAGATAAAATAAAAGATAAAAAATAAAAGAATAAAAATATAGAAACTTTAAAAATAAAAGATTAAATAAAATATAAAAAATAAAAGATAAAATATAAAAGATTAAAAAATAAAAGATAAAAAACAAAAATAGTAAAAAATTAAAATAATAAAAATTAAAATTTGAGTCAAAAGAGGGCCCCACTTGTGTCATGGAAACCCTAGATCTAAGGGTTAAGCTTCATTGTGACATGGATCTATCTTTTTTACCATTGATTTGAAGAGGCACCCTTGCTTAGGATTGGTGGATGGCTTGCAAATTCAACAAACCTAGATCTAAGGGTGGAGGGGGGCTAGAGTTTAGATTTATGTTTTGGACCCTTGATTTGGGAGTGGGTTTGGGATCTTTTCAACTACAAAAGAGAGGCCCCTCCTCTCATTTTATGATCATTTTTTGGAGCATGGTTATGCTGCCAAAATACTCTCTTCTCCCTCTCTTTTCTATTCTTCTCTCTCAAGCCCTGAGAGGCTCTTTGTATCAAGCTTTGCCCTAGTTGGGCCATAATCAAGTGAAATCTTTGGAGGAACTCGTGTCTCATGGTGTTGGCTTTCCATTTTCAAATATGAGGTATAACATTTTTATTTGTGAGTTTATTTTTCATTATACATGCATAGATGCCCCTTGCAAAGGTCTTTGCAAAGGGGATTTAGTTGTGAATGGTTATTTACATCTATTTGTGAGTAGTTTTAGCCAGTGTTACAAATATCGCCGATATATCGGCAACATCGCGATATATCGCGATGTTAAATCACTGGCGATATATCGGCAATATATCGTCCCGATATTTTCCCGATTTTTTTTTGGCGATATTTGTCGATTTTCTCGCAATATTTGCCGATATTTGCCGATTTTTTAAAATATATTGTGATTTTTTTCTTTTTTTGTATTTTTTAATATTTTTGTATTTTTTATTTTGCCGATATATTGTCGATGTTTGCCGACATTTTTGTCGATAAATCCGATAATTTCTTTTTGGACCCTTGGCGATATATTCGCCGACACGATATTTGTAACACTGGTTTTAGCTAGATCTACAAAGGTCTTTGTAGATCTTTTTATTTTGCTCACCTCTTGCTGTATTTTGTAGATTTCTCACAGTTATTTTGCAGATCCAATGGTTTGGAAGAGGGCCTCCCATGCCAAGCACCTATCTTGCATTTTATCTTCAAGATTCATTCATTTATTCAAAGTTTCATTTTGTATTTTGCATTTTCGCTCATATTTTTGTCACTATTTTAAAACTAGGTTTTATTCATTGTATAATGAATAAAATTCTTGTTTTAGGGATTTCATTCAGAGTAGATTAGTTTGGTATTATAAATTTGCAATTTAGTTGTCATTTTAGGGCCTAAAAACCCATTTTTAGGCCACCAAAAGTTCAAGTTTTACATAGTTTCAAGTTCATATTTTTGCACTGTTTTTTTTGAGTTTTTGGGGCTAACTTCTAACATACTTTCTGTAGTGTTTTCTACTGTAAATTCTAGCAAAGTAGGTCACTGTTTTTTGCAGGTTTTTACACAGGGAAGGAGGAGGTGCTGCCAAAATTTCATCAGAAAAAGGCCCTAAAAGTTTTGGGTGCAAAAAGGGGTCCAAAACCCCATATTTTCTTCTCTTTTCTATCATTTGTAAACCCCAAAGAGTATTACTCTTGGGGTATTCTTCGAAGCTCTTTAAAATCATTTGTAAATCTTGTATATGAAGTTAGAGTAGTGATAGGGTAGTACACTAGTTGTTAGATTTACTTTTTTGTAAGTAGATCTAGTCTTTTGCTTTATGTTTACCCACCATCTCTGTTAGAGGGATTGATGTGTGGTTAGGTTAATTGTTTAGAGTAGTTCTTTCATTTCTGTTCTTTTTATTTCCAAGCACTTAGTTAGATTTACTTTCTGTTGCAAAGAAGTAATTTTACAACTTGCCTTTCGGTGTATCCTTTGTCCCTATCCATTATCTCCCTTTAGGGAACTCGGATCAGGGTATGAAAAACAGAAAGGCAGGGGCTTAGATTTAATTAGATAACACTGCCTTGCTTGTTCACTTATTTCTATACCAAACACATTTGCTTTACCAGTCCAGGGTTCAAGTACCAGCACCTCTCACAAGGGATACCGCTTGGTTGAGCGCTGTTGATAGTTTTAAAATTTACTTGCATGCTTAACCACTACAAGATTTAAAATTTACCCCTAAAATTAACCAACAACAAATTTAGCCCCTGTTTCTCTACTCGGTTATCACCCTTCGGGGTACTCACGAGATATGACAGGGGGTAGAGGAGTTTTAGTAATAGGCATCCATCACATTATTGCTTTAATTCAACTAAAAACTGGTGACCTTTGGAAGCCACGGGGGGTGAGAGACCGAGGGGGGTCTCACGGCGTTCGCATCCTCCCTTGTTGGGCGCTTGGCATTGGAGGCTTGATCTGTGAGCTACAGGTGGGCTTGTTCCCATTGTTTTGAGCGCAACAGCACTCCACCTTTGGATTAAGGGGATACATGGTAGGGGTAGACACACCACTGTTTGAAAACCTAATACAAGAAGAAAAACTGTAATAAAATTTACTAAAAAGAACAAGAAGCATTGCAAAATAGGCTTTACACACTAGCAGGGATTTACAGTACATTTTCACTCCAGCACTTTACTTTCAGTCTCATTTACTTTCAGTTTCATTTACTTTCAGTTCTGCAATTGTTTATGAGGTGAATGCTTAATAACTCAATAACATTTGTTTAACTGCTTCAAGTAATTCAACTTAAAGTCTTTCCATTGTCATTTACTGTTGGTTTAGTAAATTTCATTTAAGGCATTTTTCTTCTGCTATCTGTTGTATATAACTTGTAAATCTGGTTCATATTTGTCTAAACTGTAACTATTTTGCTTGTTCATTCGTTTATATTGATAAATTTAGATCATCTTTACATTGCTTAGATATCTTGATTCATTACTGTTTATAATTGTATCATCTATTTGTTTATTCATCTCATTGTTAGATAACATTTAACCTGTGAGATAATTAACCTAGATTGCATCTCATTAAAGGCTGCATTCTCTGACTCCATTCTTTAGGCACTGGTTGTATCTTAATAAAGCTTGATTGTCATTTGAGAAATATTGTATTTGCATTGGTTGATTGTCATCCTTAGTAAATAGTAAAACCTAAGCCTTTCACCTAATAATAAAGATCATTTTAACTCAACTGTTAATAAACTTAGGAATAGTCTTCCATAGGGACTACCCCCCTTGGCTCCATTAGGATCTGGTCTAAACAGAGGAGTTGTGGACTGTGGTGACAGTGGTCCCTAGCTCTCACTTGCCCCCAAGGACACACATAGCAGGTTGTTGACTTTCCTGTGCCCTAAAGTGTGTATTAGGCGGCAACAGAACCTTTATAGTATCCATTTCTATGCCTTTATTCAATACCAAGGCAAGAAACTTCCTACTTAACGTACACTAACTAGGTTGTTTCATTCTCTTGTGGCAATAAGTTGAACCTTTCTAGAGTCCTCTTCTATGCCTTATTCCAAACCAGTGATATTCGGAGCGGGAGCAGAGGGGTGCCAATTCCCAAAAATATGGAAACAAAGTGTCTTGGGATACTTTTTCTATAGATATTATATATATTTTCTAGGTCAAACAGCTGGGTTCAAATTCGTGTTTGGCGGTGTTTAGGTTTTGTTTGAATTAAAATTTTCTGCTGAGGTTTGCAATTAGGTTCATCTATAATATATATACAGTTTTCTAAACACCTACACCCACTTAAGATTTAAGAAATAAGACATGTCCAACCAGGGCCCCATGTTGATATCGTATTGAACTTGGAGACACTCGGACATGTGCTAAACACGCCCTCACGTGTTTGACTCTAAAAAGCCTTTTTTCTTAGTATTTTCTCACTTTTAGTTGTAGGTAGAGAGCTCTCACAATCTCTCATTGTGTAGGTAAAGGGTAAAATCGAGATTTGAAGGGATCCCAAGTGTTTTGTAAATGTTCTAGTTTCTAAAAAAATTGGTGTTTTGTCTCTATCTCATTTTTGTATTTCTAATTTGTAATATATATATATATATATATATATATAATGTGTTTTGATGTTTCATTAAAGCAATTTTGAGGTCTAAAATGGGCCTCCTATGTAAAATAATAAAATAATACTTATAATAATAAAATAATATTTATGAATTTTGGAGAAAGAGAGAAACAACTATTTTTTTACTTTGTTTTTTCAACATATCTCCTTGTCATTTTATTCAAATTTCAAACAAGAGCACTCCTTGGATGCAAAATTCAATTATGTATCTAACGAGTATCCACACTGCATTCTTTTGAGGGACCCCACCTCACGAAAAAATGCAAAATACATTAGAAAAACTTGTCACTTTCGTTTTTCATGGGGTAGGGTCCCTCAAAATTATGCAGTGTGGATACTCATTTCAAGTAACAGGTTTTTTAATGTATTTTGTGTTTTTCATGGGGCGGGGTCCTTCAAAAGTATGCAGTGTGGGTACTCGTTGAATGCGGAATTTAGTTCCGCATCCAATGAATGCTCCCACTCGAAATTTGAGTAAAAGCATTAGGAGATAAGTTTCATATACGAATTAAAAAAAATAGGTTTTTTTTTACAAATATGCCATGTCAACCATTATTGTTGACTCTTTTCTTGAAGTTCTATTGGTTCTTGAATTCAATGGCTCATTTTCTTATAAGGCCCATTTTAGGCCCTAAATTTGCTCTAATGTGTTTGTGGTGTTGATGTGTGCTGTGTGTCAGCAGAAGTGAACAAACAAATGCATACTCAATCAACGACTGTTGTTAGGGAAAGTGTTCCTATGGTTGGGGTGAGGCCACCAACGTACTAAGGGTTCTACAGACAGACATACAAGGTTTTGCAAGTATAAACGAAACAAAAAGTTCAAGAGTTAGAAGAATGCATACCTTATGAACTGAAGGCTGATCCAAGCTTTCCCTTTAGCCCTCCTTTTTCCCTTACACTAAGGAACCTGCAAAAATAAGTAAGATATTGATATTCAATGTAACATGAAACCCTAATCTCATAACATCAACATATAATCAAGAACTGAGATGTCCATACAGTGATTTGGAAAGGGAAGAATGCCAAGTCTTTATTAATCAATGAAAGAAGTACAAGATATACCTTCTCCTTGTTCAAGACACCTCGTGAAACCTTCGATCTAGATCTCCTGCTTCTCTCCTCCAAGATTCTTAACCTCAAAGTTTTCCAGCAAGGGTAGATGGCAGCTAGGGAATATGCGAGGGGGATGAGAGTCCTAATTCTGCCAGCATAACAAAACTCAAGGCCAAGTCCCCTTCATGGTCCCCTCTCCCTCTATTATATAGCAAATTGAAGAGATCAGGGCCGAGGCAGTAGTAGTTACAACCGAGGAGGCAGTTCCAAAACTACCCAAACCACCCTAAATTCAAGATTTTTATATTTTTTGATCATTTTTTAGGGTACACGCTAGTATGACACTGACAGCCTACGTGTGCAAGGTGAAAAATGCTAGTAGTACACTAGCAACCTGTGTTTTTGTGAAAAAATGCATTTTTGGGGTTTTTCCAAGGGTTTTCAGGAAATGGTTTGGTCTGGAAACTTGTTCCTTAGCCTCCTAGGTATCCAATGGACCAAAAAAGAGGTAAAAAGGTGCTACAAAAGTCCCCAAAATGGCCCTTCCATCTATTAATGTCCTTTGGGTGACTGACAGTAGCCTTCATGAAGTGTCGTCGTGGAAGTGTTTGTTGAGCATAGGTTGTCATTGATGACACCCATTAATGACAAAGGAGTAACAAGGAGACAAAGGAGTGACCAATATTGATGACATGGGCAATTGGAACACCAAGTGGACCAAATGACCCATTCTGTGGTCATTTGTGGTTATTGGTGACTTGATGGGGTCTTGGAATCCTTGAAGGTGGTCCTAGTGCAGGAGAAGATGTGGCACCCACACATTTGGTGGTATGATGGCTTGGTGAAAACCTAGGTGATGGGATTGAAGATCGTAGAAACCATGTTGATTAAATATTAAATAATATCTTGAAAGAGTCCTTGAAATTCTTGCATGTGGTGCCCTTGGGTCTTGATCACACATAACACTTGGAATTGTTTAATGACATGACAAACACTTATTGTGTGGACATATTACCCATACCCATGGGTTGAAGTTTGATTCTTGGTGCTAAGACTAAATGTCTTTATTGGTAATAGGACACATGATGAAGCTAATGTCGACCCAAAAATAGTAATGGAAAACAAGTATAAATAGGGCCAATGCCCTTATTCATTTGTGAAAAATTCGGTGGTGAATTAGAGCTGTGATTTTTGTATATAGTAGAGGTAGCCGCAGAGAGATGGTGTCAAAAGTTTTTTTAGGTCTTTCTCATTCTGAATTTCGGGTCACAATCTGAGGAATTTCGGTGGTAAGACTATTTGTGACAGTTCTGAGATTTTCGGGTGACTGAGGTAGCAACTGTGAACTAAACCATAGATTTGTGAAGTTTTTATCTCTGATTTTGAGCATATCCACTGTAGAAGCAAACTAATGCACATTGCAGACTTGAGGCAGCCGCATGCTTTTTGAGGATGATAAGGATCCATTCTTTGAACAACAATGATATGTTGACAAGGGCAGACACTTGACATGATCAGTGTTGTTGGTAGCAGTAGGGTCACTATGGCAACAAATGTATAAGGCGGTTATCTTGTGACATGAAAAGACAAATAACTTATGATTTTTGATAATCTTTTGAGCCTCTTACTGAAGAAAATTCGGGTGTATATCTTGTGTGGAGTTTTGGTGATGATCAAGCTTTGGATTTTCAGACCTTAAAGACATGAGCACACTTAGTTGATAAGCAGACTTTATTGATATATCAATGACATAGAGTGACATGAATGTGGATTGAAGCAATGAACAATAGTTCATGGCAGCAGTAAACTTGACATGATTATGGCAGGCTAAGTAATATTTTTTTCTACATATGTTGATGTGCAAACTTTTGTTGAAATGAGTTGAGTAGACCTAAGGGCTTGGCATATTTGACAAGCATCCTTAGACTGCAACAACTACATGATTGCAATTGATGTGAATTGACCTTGAAGACATGAGGATACTTAGATGATGAGCAACTTGACAATGACATGTTTGTGGTCAGATTAGGGACATGATAGTGACATGACAGGTGATTGGCAGATGATGTGACAGGATAGAGATTATTGTAATTGCAAGCTGGTTCTTGCAACCTCTTTCTTAGTTGGAACTAAAAAAAACCAATTAGGGTCTTGGCATAGAAGTTGGTGCTTCTCAGTCAGTTGAAGCTGATGCAAACCCAAAGATTGTGGCCTTCGTTGTAACTCATATCAAGCTAGATATAATAAAGTTTGCAAATTTTATTTTATGAAGTGTCTCTTATGATCTGTGTGATGATGTGATTGATTATTGTTGATATACTTGGTAGTTTGCAAATGATGATCTCTGTTTAAGTTTTAAGGCGTTGAAATTGCTTAAGAGTCCTTCCACACTGATTCACCCCCTCGTGTTTTTGTGTTATTGTGTCTAACAATTGGTATCAGAGAGGGCCTTCACCAAAAGCCTAACCAGCTTGAAGGAGATCCGTGGACACACAATGGATGCAAAGGCAGAGTCCCCATCAATGATGAAGTTCCAGTACTTGATGTAACCAATTACTTCGGATGGAGAAGTAAGATGAAAGCTTACTTGAAAAGAAATTTGGTGTATGGGAGATTGTGGTCAATCCACCCGTTCAGTCCAACAAGAAGACAAAGTCAGCTACAGAGAAGGATTCCAAGAAGGACAACGCTATTGCATTAATGTTTCCTATGGATGGACTCTCAAGCTCTGTCAGAGAGAGTTTAGGAGAACACACTTCAGCGAAAGACCTATGGTTTAAGCTAGAGTATCAAGGAAGAAACCAAGACACAAATATTGAAGCAGAAGTCAAGACTATCAAAGATGAAAAGCAAGAAGAAAAGGAAGAGCAAGCATAAGACATCAGTGAAGGTAAGAATCCTTATGATTACAGTAGCAGTGATTGTGATAATATTGAAAATGATCTTGAAAATGCTAAAAAGATGTCCTAGCACACCTTCTAGCAGACATTGATCTCAGATACAATTTGAGACTTAAAAGAAAGATTTTGCCGTGTTTCGAAAAGTACCATGAGAAGTCTATGGATCTGTTCAAGAAACTCAATCACAAGAAGACAAGTTTACAGGATGAGTTGTGTTACCAACTATTTTGTACCATAGTTGAACCTCCTGTTGAGCTGCCATTTGATGAGCATGGTCAATGTTCATGTTGACACTGAGAGGGGGGGTGAATCAGTGTAAAGCCAATTTTAAACCTTTTCTTAGCTTGACACAGATAACTACCAATTCATCAATCTATCAATCACATAAACATTTCATAAACACATTATTCACATATCATAGCATTTAACTCATCAAGAACCATAACACAGAAGAACACCACATCATATAAATTTGTAATCTTTTTATATTAGTTTGGTTCGGCTACAACCGTTGGGCAAAATCAGCATCTACTGATATGGAGAGCACCTACTCTACATCCAGGACCCTGCCTGGTTTTCTTAGACCCTGCTAAGAAGGGTTTGAGGTATCCTAACCTCAAAAGCAAGACAAGCTTGCATTTACAATCAACTCATCAATTACTTGTCTCTTGCTGTCAACTGTCTCAGCTCATGCTCATCTGTCCAGTCATCATGGTCTGCTCAACAAACTCTGCTTTGCTCATCAACCACTGTTCATTGCTGCTCATGAATCTCTGGTCAATCTCTGCTGGTCAACACAGCTCAGCTTGTCAACCACTGCTGAACAATCTACTTCTGGTCAATCTGCTCATCTCTCTGCTGGTCAAGTCTTAATCAAACTTCAAATGGCTGCCTTAAAGAAAATAGTTAAACCGTCATAAACCCTTCATGCATTGACTGTGTAAGATATAGAGCATCAAAGCATGTATATGTCTTCAAGGTTCCAAGAAGGTCTGGAACATCATGAGGTACGCATTATGGTGTTCAAGGCACATCTCATGTCATCACTTTTCAGTCAACCATTTAGTACAGACCTCTGTCCATTATACATCATCATTATCAACATCATATCACTGTTTATAAACCACACATACATACTGTATACCTGTCACTGCATTCTTTATCACAATACATCAATTCTTATACAAACAATTCAAGGTGCTACTGTGGCTGCTAAGACTTTGCATTACTGTACCATCATTGGATTATTTCATCATCAAGCTTTTACTGTCACAGTCTTTAATTGCTGTTCAACAACGAACTCATCTGCTACACCAGGTTCTTTATACTTCACTCTCTACTGGTTAACCTTTGCTCATTAACCTTAGTTTATCAACCACTGCTGAACCATCTACTTCTGGTCAATCTGCTTATCAATGATGAACTAGTCTTCTACTTATCAACCTGAGTTTCAAATGCCTGTCTTCATACATCCAAACTTACCAAATGTGACATGAACTGCCACTAGCTCTCCCTATAACTTCTATAAAGCTTTAATAGATCATTAATAACAGAATGAATGTCTGCTAGCACTTGAACAAGTTCATCTGTATCTCTGGTATCTTGCAGTTTGATTTGATTCCAAATAGTTGTTAATGCTTCTGCACGGTGAAGAATGACCTCTAACTGTTTCTTTGTTTCCAATGCTTTAGCATCTGACATATTTCGATCTGGGAGGTCTTGGTTCACTGGAAAACTGTGCAAGCTGGTCCTTTTATTTTGAGAGCGGGCAAATTCTTCATAGTTTTTCAATCTCCAAGTAAGAGCTTCCTTAAGGAGACACCCCAATGGAAATGTCGGTGCCTCAAAATGCAATAGTATTTGTTGATCTCTTACATGTTCTAGCAATATTGAGATAATCTCACCACCAGGAATGGATAAAACAATCTTATCACTAGCCTGTAGATGTTGGAAATCCTTTATGCTGGTTGTTTTAACTCCACAAGACAAGTAGAATGGTTCCCAATGATTTGCTGCTACCACAGGGAAGATCCACGACCATCTCAGCAGCAGTCCAAGTCTTTGTTTCAACTTACAGTCGCCCAATTATATCAGCTCATGAAACACTGTGTATTCGACTATAGTATGCAGTGGCTTGCTTGCACTTGGAAGATCACTGTCTGGTCATCCCAAGACCATGATTTTGGGCAGAGAGGTAAGGAAAAGAGAAATAAATCATCACCTGTCCGAATGTTATTTTCTCAACTACTTCTCCTTAGCCTGGGCGAATTTCTCCTTACTGTGTAAATTTCCAGCTTCAAATATTATTTGTATTTGACTTCCTAACTACATATCTGGGCATGAAACGACTTCAAGGGAAGCACATAGCAAGAATGATAGGAGTTCATAAGTCTTCACCTTCACCACACTTGGCTGCCAATAGAATGCGCCCCCTATCTTTATGTGACTAGATGAACTGTAGCAACACCCTCTTCTTTGCCTGGATTGAATGCGAGCACCCTCCTCTGGCCAACACTTTCACCTGCGACCTTTCTCCTCAAGGAGACTCGACTCCCACATAAATGAGTGTTCCTCACTTCAACTGCGCCTTATCTCCAAGAGTACTGAAAAAAAAACTTCATCATACATTTAAATCAATCTGAGACTAATACGAAAAGTAAAATGGTAGCCGTGAATATGGATTTGGATTTGCTCAGTCAAAATCAAGCTCAGCCTGCTCCATAAAAGGGTTAAAAACAAGAATCTTCAAAAGGAACTAGAAACCCTAGATCAAAAAACGCAGGGATGTATACACACTTCTCCACAAAAAAAATTCAGTCTATATCCCATGAATTCCCTCATAGATCTTCTTCAGCCAAGCTGCGAATTTCCTCAGAGCTGTCCCGAAATTTCCACACACACTGCTCCTTCAGCCAGCGAGCTGCTCCCCCACGAAAATTTCCACACTAAGCTAGGGCGAGCTACTTCCAAAAAAATTTCCACAGTGAGCTAGGGCGAGCTGCTTCCCAAAAAAATTTCCAGCTTGACTGCTCCCACGCTGTCCCAAAAATTTCCAGCTTGACTGCTACCGAGAATACTCCACAAATTCACACTCATAAAATGAAATCGTGATGCCTTTTTATACATGATTTAAAAAAAAACTGGGCCGACATGCATATCTACTCTGGGCCGACATTGCATAAAAATTTATATTTTAATGAGGCCGACTTCAGTACTTTGTTGGGCCGACATACCAAAACAAAATTTGATATTAAATTGGAGCCGACTTCACATAACGGGGCTGACCTGCTAATAAAATCAATTTTTTTAATTGATATTTTAATACAAATCTTCGTTAATGGTCAAGCCTTAAGGTTTGTTGACCATTCACCACCAGCTTTCATCAAGTCCAAGGGTTTGACTTCATAAGCCATGTCATCATTATCATGAGGGGTGCCTTTATCTTTAATTTTCCTAGAGCCATCTTCAAGGGTTCCAAGACCCCAAATGCCCACGCTTGGGTTGCAATACCCAAGCTATCATATGCACAGGCATCATGATGAGTAGCATATCCAAAGGCACACAAACCAAGACTTCATCAAGAGTAAGGGCTTCATCTATGTGTTCTTTCAAATAATAGGAGCATCATGAGCAAGGACTTGTTCATTAACACATCAAAAACTCCACACACCTGAGCCACACTATCTTCACCATTCCTTCAAGGGTACAAGGACCATTAACCCATTTCTTCATCAGGCAAGAAGCATCATGGGCTTCTTCAACCACCGTAGCCATGCACAGGGACCTCTATGGTCAAGATACATCAAGATATCACATGAGAGTTTGCCAGACCTTCTCCTGGCGACCCATGACATCATCATAGCATGAATGACCACAGAATGGGTCATTAATGCTTCTAGGCTTCAGCACCATCTCTTGGGTCTTCAGCATCATCATCAGGACTTCTTCAACATCTTCAGCAAGGTGGTGGCATTAATGACATCAAGACCATGTTGGAATCAATGACAATTTCATCAACAGTTCATGTTCAATGCAATAGAAGTTCAGAATGTTTTGCCTAGCCAATTTTGGCTAGTCATTTTTATTTTTATGTTGAAATGACCATGCCCCATGGGGTTTTTGTAATAAAGTGTGCTAGTAGGGGTTTTGAGTGGCTCGGCCCCCTAAGACGTAAAATTTCAACTAAGGTATTCTAGGGGGTTTTTTCCCTTGTAAATTATGCTTTGCCTATAGCCGAATATAATCGATGAGGTTTTCTCCCGCTTCCTCCAAAGCTGGAATGCCCCATTTTGAATTTGGGCCTTGGGGGGTTATTAGAGTCCAACTAGTAAATATGAACCTACTAGGCACTATTGGTATGTTCCATGGTCATTTCCTAAGCCTCGGGATACATTAAAACAATGTCCGAAAAAAAAATTCCCAGATGCATGGTGATTTTTAATTTATAGTTTTTTGACTATAGAGAATTAATTAATTTTTTCAATTAATTAAACCATTTTGACCATGGTTTAATTGAAAATTTTCAATTTGTAATAATTAAGTGGTCCGGGGGGTGTTTTTGGCAGATAAACACTTATTTTCTAAGCCAAAACATTCATTTAGCCCCTAGACACACTTATCCTAAGTTTCGGACTATTATTTGGCCCTATAATTAATATTTTCTCAAAAAACCCAAAAAATGAGAAATATTAATTAAAATAATAAAAAGAATAAATCGGAGAAAATCAAAATATCTCCAAAAAATGCCAAATTGAATAAAATAAAGAGTTAATTAGCTCGACACAGAGTATTTATGATGATTCCAATCAATATCGGTCAGTTTCAGATCAAGTATCGGAGTGTAGCAGTTGAACTATCAGTCAGAAATTTGCCCTCTTTGGTCAAATTCGTTTTTGGTCGAAGTGTGGGTTATCTATTGGTTGGGTGATCATTACGAGGGAGGATGAGCCACCTCACCCCCCCTCATTACTCCAGCACTCAGTTACAGCTCAGTTGCAGCTCAGTTCAACTCCAAATCATCATGCCGAGCTCATTCAATTACTCCGGTGTTACTCTTATTTTGGATTTAGGGATTTGAGCCCTATTTTCTTTCCTTTTTGTATATATAGAGGTGCTTTGTTCTCTCTTATTCATGGAGATTTTGGCATAGAAACTCTGAAGAATTTCTATTGTAATATTTTGTTTAAGATTTAATAAAAGTTGATGACTTTGGAGGTCAATGTGGAAGCTCTTTGTTTGCTATGATTCATCTTGGGAGGTGATACCATTCTTTGCTCCCTTCTCTCTTGATTCTTAAGCATTTGATTTTATGATTGTTGAAGGCTAACAATCTAGCACTATATTTATAATCCATGCTTTTCTCTTGAAGTTGTGTTGCTTTCAGGTATTGTCCAAAGATGCAAGAGCTCTTTTATGGTTTTAACATTCATTCTGCAGGTTCTACAAGGAGTCATCTTCTTTCAAAGAAGTCAAGAAGCATAAGAATTCTTTGTCTCATCTATCAAGCAAAAGCAATTCTTTTTGGTTACTATTCTTAAGTTGGGATCCAAAATCTTTCTCTTCTCTCTTCATATTTCTATGTTATCATATGTTAGTTTTGACTTGAGAAAGTAAGCTTGGGATTTGATCCCAAGTGCCACATAATTTTGTGGCTACTTCTGTTTCCCTATTAGCATCCTTGCGTACATCTAGCTAGACTGGAAGGTTTTCGGGACTAGTGCTTCTAGTGGTCGCCTTGTTCGAAGGTTGATCCCACCTTTTGGTTGATTGTCTTGTTGACTGTTTGTCCTCTTCTTCTCGGTTGGATTTGGCCTCTTTCCACCTCGTTGTTTGATTGTCCTCTTTGTGATTTCTTCCCCCTCTTCAAGACCTTGTTTTTGTCAACTTCTTGTTCTCGTCCTCCCTCTCGTTCGCTACCCTCTTTCTTCAAATTTTTTGCAGCCACTTTTCTCTTAGTTTGCTACCCCGTTTTTACCTTTTTTTGGCAGCCCTCTTTTTGCTTAGTTTGCTGCCTCGTTTCTCACTTTTTTGCAGCCAACTATCTGCTGTTCGCTCCTCCTTTTTTTCTTCTTTTCCTCATTTATTTCAGCCCTCTTTTGCCCTTTTTTGCTCCTTTCTACCCTCTCCCTTTTTCCCACTTTGCGTATACTGAAGAAGAGGTCAACCAAAAACAAGTCTAAAGACTTGGAAATATTGAAGAAAAAGTTCTCAACAAGAAGACAAATCACTCTTCTTTTTATAAAAGCTCTTAAGAGCTTCATTATTAGTCTTCTAGCTTTTATCTTAAAAGTCCTTTTCAAGGGTTAAATTCCCAAGGAAAATTGTAAGACTTAATAAAAATTCTCTTTTTGATTGGGGTTTTTCAGCCCCCACTCCCAACTTCCCCCATTTGGGGAGGTTTGTGGTGTTCGTGTTTTTTGTGTTCTTAGATTATATTTGTTTTACTTAGAGTAATTTCATTTTCTTGCTTAGAACACTAAATTGCTAGATTAGCTTGTTTTATTTCATTGTTAAGTTTACTTTATCTTTTAAAAATTTTCATCTTTCAAAAGTATTTCAACTGCTTAAAATTAGAAATCTCTTGAATCTCACTTTGTGGATCAAAAGTGCTCTCTATCGGAGAGTTGTTTTTATTTCGGTTTTTTACTTACCCCCATGCTCTCCCGATTAAGGCCTTAAAACTTGAAAGAGATTCTTGGGTAGATTAGTTGTTTTTCATTTCAAGTATTTTAATTCCGTGCATGGTAAGTCTCTTGAACTTTGTCATAAGACGAAGTCAAGAGTGCTCTCTGTCGGAGAGTTTTATTTGTGCTCATTAACAAAATCATTCCAACTCACATTTCCCCACTTAAAATTTATTTCGTTGATATCCCTCACCTAGTATGCTCTGCTGACCCTGAAAAGTTGGACTCGTACACAGAACGGTGATCGGATTTGTTAATCTTGCAAGTGATAACATAATAAAATCTTCACCCCCACAACCAACGCACCGACGTTGTCAAAAGCATTCGAGTTGTTCTCAGTAAGGGCGCCGAAACCCCCCGTTGTCTAAGTTTCCCGGCTTGCTGGTTAAATTCTCCTAACACCTAGCCCGGGATACTGGATGGGCCGACAGGTCTCGAACGGAACGACTTAGAATAATTTTCCGAGTGGACTTTGATACCTTGTTCTCTCAGCCATAATAATCCAAGATCACTAAAACTTAATAAAATTTACAAAGAGCATTTGCAAGAACGATCGCACAAACGTTGAACTCTTGTATAAATCATCCCAGCACTACAATTGGTGACTCCATATCCATTGGATAACACACTGGTCTATTATTATTTTATTTTCATATCTCAAGTGTATTGTTCAATATCTTATCATCATGGATGCTTTTGTTTAATTCAATTAGTGTTGTGTTTTATTTAAATGTCGCAAGCATATCTTTGTAGATTTTTAAAGTTAAAACTGTGATCTTCTCATCAAAAAACTCCTAAACAACACCCATCCGCATCCACAACCACCAAAAAACATTTAAAACATTGAGCCATAGAAACTCTTTGTTAGGGACTATCCCCCTTGGCTTCGTTAGGAGTTAGCCTAAACGGAGTAGCTAGGAGTAGGTGATAGTACCTGGCTCTGTGCTTGCCCCCAAGGCCACACTTCTCCCACTTTCTCAAGTGAGGAGACAACTTTTATTAGATTTTTGCTGTTGGTGTGCATTGGGCGGACAACAAGCTAGAAGACAAAGAAGATGAAATTGAAAGACTAAAGACTGAATTGATCAGTCAAACAAAAGAACAAGAAGAGTCTGGTTAAGAACTTGAAGAAATAAGGAAGGCAGATGTTGAGCCGAAGACTTAGCTAGAAGACGCCAAAAGGTTAGAGGACGTCTTGAAGGACAAATTGGATGAGAAAGAGGAGCAATGTCAAAAACTTGAGATGGAAGTAGTTGGTCTCAGAAAGACAAGTGAAAAATCCAATGCATGTGTGAAGTTCAGGAACATCTCAATCATTTTGGAGGAGATCTTGGACTGGCAAAGATCACCTTTTGATAAATCTAGCCTTAGCTACAACTTGGGAAAGGAAAAGTCTGTAGTAGACACATGGACACCTAGCAAGTATGAGGCAAGCCCCTCATTCTCCAAAAATGAAAACAATGTTGTTCCTCATGTACCTGCACAAAATAAAGAACTCAAAAGATTAGAAAACAATCAAGGAGTTAGTCCCACTCCTCAAAGCAAGTTCAGAAAAGATACATCTTCAAAGTGGTGTTGGACACAATGGCCACACTAAGAGGGGGGGTGAATTAATGTGTGAGCAATTTTAAACTTTTTACCTTCTTTTAGTCAATCAGAGCATATCAAACATTATGTCATCAACTGCATAATCAAATTCATCATGAGTCATAAGCACAACATTACATCAAAAGGGACAAGAGAATATATGGAATTTTGATCTTTATTTATTGTACATGGAAGACAACAATCTTCTCGATTACAATCAACACCAACTGATGAAAAGAGCACTACCTCTCATAACAGGACCCAACTTGGTTTTCTTAGCTCCAACTAAGAAGGGTTTGAGGAGTCCAATCCTCAAGTGCAAGATTCTTCTTGCAAGAAATCATATGGCTCTGCTGCACAACCAACCTCTGCTCTATACATCAATCTCTGCTCATCACTCTACTGGTCAACACTGCTCATCACTCTACTGGTCAACACTGCTCATCAATCTTTGGTCAATCTTCTTATCAATATCTGGTCAATCTGCTCATCAATCTCTGGTCAATCTGCTCATCATTGCTGCTCAACACTGTTGCTCATCATTGCTCCTCATCTCTGCTGCTCATCACAATATACTGATAAGTCATTTCACTGCCATTCACTGCTCATGTACATCATTGTACACCTCATCATACACCATTATTGAACAAGTAATTATGCTCTGCTTTCATTGAACATAAGGCATTCATCGTCCTAGCGTATGCATCATCGTCATAGGGTATAAATCATCATCATCTCAGTGTGCACCGTTTATACATCATCATCATCAAGTGTGCATCATAGTGCATAGGAGAGCATCATCACACTATGGTATGCATGTACATCATATTGTATAGGAGTGCATCAACATCATATAAGGTACATCATTATCACATGCATTATCATCATAAAGTGTATCATATCATAGCATAAATGTATGCAACATCACCATCATAGCCTCCATAATGACTCCAAATATATATACCAATATAAAGGCTTACAGACTAAGATCAAATATGAACTCTATCCATGAGAGACATGTGCCATCACAAAGAAATCCAGAAGAATGAACCATACATTTCTGAAGATCACAATATGAAGAAATAGTAGACAAACCAAAAGAAGCTCTATATCATGTCATCACATATCCCTCGTAATGAGTTTTCCAATGAGCCAAGAATTTTGTAATTCTGATTCCGTATGAGAAAGTTATGCCAATTTTAGTGAAGATGACCAAAAATTTCTTTGTAAAAAAGAACTGCTCCTTTGCTGCTGTAAAAAAACCTCAGACAAATCTCCACGAATTCTCTTCTCTACATCCATCATTGACTGTTTTTGGATGTATTTATATACACATTAAAGTGTACATGTTTCATGTTGGCTGACTTGTCTTCAAAGGTAAGAGTGGTAAGAATTTTAATTTTTAATTAAAAATTGTAATTTGACTTTTAATTGTCACACAAACTTCTTACCACTTTAATGGTCAAACCTTACCAAAGAATTGCATGTATTTTTATTGCCATATAATAGGGTTTCCACCACATAAGCCATATGTATGACCAATGACTTCAAACTTCTTACCACTTCAATGGTCAAATCTTACCAAAAAATTGCATGTATTTTATTTTCCATATAATATGGTGTCCACCACATAAGCCATATGTATGACCAAGTATTTCAAATTTCTTGGTACTTACCACTTCAATGGTCAACCTTATGTATTTTTATTGTTTTTCTTACCACCTCAATGGTCAACCTTATGTATTTTTATTATTTTTATTTTAAAACATCCTTCAAATCATGTACATTTGTGGGAACCAGGCATCCAGGTATGAATATAGATTTAATGGTTATTGCTATTCATGTAATCGTTTTGGTCACAAGGCTATGGACTGTACATTCCATGGAAGAAGTGCTGGAAGTCCCAATAACACAGTTAAATCTTGGACATGTAACCATGTTGGCCATATTGCTGCTAATTGCCACACCATGAGATGCTACAACTGCAGTGGCTTTGAAGTTTGGTCATAAAGCCCAAGCTTGTGCTAGTCCAAGAAGACAACCAATAAAGAGTCCTTCATACACATCAACAAGAAAAGTCAATGAACCAAGAATGAAGAATAATGCAGGCAGATTTGAAGTCCAAAAGACAAGTGATCACAACCAAGGTCACTCTCAAGTATGGATGAAAAAGAGTGTTTTGAATGAAGTAGATCAATGCACAGAAGATGGCTTCCATATGGCATGCCATGCTTAAGGCCTCTCAAAGACCTCGGCACAACTTGAGTCCATGTAGTTTGGAGAATGGACTCAAGGGAAAAATGACTACTCCAAGCAGTAAAACAGCTCCAAGGATCGTGGTTACAAATGTCATTGTGTCCTAAATGGATAAAGTTAATGACAACAATCTTGAAGCAGCAAAAGGCTGCCACACACTATGCCTATTCTAGATATTGTCTGAATGAACTTTGAGTTTCATTAGATATCCAAGAACAATGAACCCAAAGGCAGAATAAGTCATTTTGGAAGTTCAACCTGGAGTGATTATCCTGCTGAAAAATGTAAAACAACATGTGACCAGCAATGATAAAATGTGGAAATTGGTTTTGTGGCAGATTTGTGACAATTTTCTTTGGCCCTCTCTCAAGGATGTTTGAAGGTTATTTACAGAGCAGTTTATGACAGTCTTGTAGCCACTTGATCATAAGCAACATACTAGAATTGATGCCATTGTCAAAAAGGTTTAACTCCACTCAACAGGGGTTACACATTGTTCTAAAACAGCTTGGACAAAGAACCAATTTGAAATAGAATTATGGTGGATTCGAAGAAGTATTGGTATAGTGATGACAAAATCTTTTTATGATAGCAATGTGTGGGCAGCTCTGTAAAAGATTAAGCAAATTTGACTGAAAAGATCTGGAAGAGAACACTTGAGAACGCGTTCAATCTGAAATTGTAGCATATAGAAGTCTGAAGTGTTTTGTTACAAGTTCTAGGGAGTTTGCAATCATTCTCAGTCAGGATGTTTGTTGAGGTGGCATGTTGATAGGGGGCGTATGGTTAGCAAATAAAGTGAAGCAACATGGTGACATTACAGAGCTCTCCCAGCAGTAAAGAATATAGTTAGAGGTATACCAGTGCTACAAATAGACCATGATGGAACATGAAGAGGATGTGCACTTGGAAAGAATGCTAAGAAATCCTTCCCAGATAGTGAGAGCAGATCCAAAGAAATCTTGGATTTAGTGCACTCTGACCTCTGTGGCCTAATGACAGTTGCCTCATTGGGAGGATATCATTACTATGTGACCTTCATTGATGACTACTCACGGAAGACTTGGATCTACTTTCTTAATACCAAGGAATGCGAGGAAGTACTCAGTAAATTCAAGGAGTTCAAAGCACAAGTCGAGAATTTGTCAGGGAAGAGGATCACGATTCTAAGATCAGATAATGGTGGAGAATACACCTCCACTGAATTCATTGATTTCTGCAAAGAAGCAAGAATTAAGAGGGAGCTTACAGTTCCCTACAATCCTCAGCAAAACGGGGTTGCTGAAAGAAAGAATAGAACAATTGTGGAGGTAGCCAAAGCCGTGATACATGACTAGAGTCTACGCATGTTCTTATGGGCAGAAGCATCTAGAATAGATGTTTATGTACATAATAGATGCTCACATAAGATAGTAAATAACATGACTCCTAAAGAAGCTTTTAAAGGAGTAAAACTAGAAGTGGGTTACCTCCGATATTTGGTTGTCCAATCTACATATATGTTCCCAATGAGAAAAGGACGAAGTTAGGACCTTCAGGAAATAAGGGAACTTTAATGGGATACAGTGAATCTTCAAAGGCCTGTAAAATCTATATCCCAGGATCCAGACAGATTGAAGTTAGCAGGGATGTGACCTTTGAAGAAAAAATAGCTGTCAGAAAAGGCAGATTATCTGACATGGAGATCAATGATGGGGAAATGGAGAGGAGATCATCTCCCCCTCCAATTCAGAATGAATTAGCAGAGAAAGATGAACCCATCAATCCCATTGATCCAGTCGTGATAGTTGATATCCCGCAAGATATGGCAGTAAGCCGAAAAAGACCTAGATAGGCACAACATACCTTACAATATGCTGAGGGGCATGAAGCCCCACATGGTACTATCCGAGAAAGTAAAAGACCTCATAGGTTCTCTAGTTATGTAGCATTAATGAGTCATATCATTGACTCAAAACCCACCACTTATGAAGAAGCATCCATACGCCAAGTTTGGGAGGATGCCATGGTGGCAGAATATCAATCCATCATGAAGAATGATGTGTGGAAGATTGTACCGAGACCTGAGGGGAGGTCAGTTGTAACTTCCAGATGGCTATACAAAATCAAACATGGAGCAGATGGGAATATTGAAAAATACAAGCCCAGATTTGTTGCCAGAGGGTTCTCTTAGAAAGAGGGAGTCGATTATGATGAGACATTTGCTCCCTTGGCTTGATACACTTCTATCATACCAATCATTGCTATTGCTTTAGCTATGGGATGGAAGTTGCATTAGATGGATGTCAAGACAACCTTTCTCAATGGTATTATTGAGGAAGAAGTATATATTGAACAACCAGAAGGGTTTGTTGTCCATGGAAAGCAGTCTCATGTATGCAAGCTGAAAAAGGCTTTATATGGACTCAAGCAAGCACCCCGTGCTTGGTATGGATGAATAGACGGATTCCTGGTGAGTTTGGGATTCACCAACAGTGATGCAGACCCCAACCTTTACCACAAGGTTGTGAATGATGAGCCACTGATTTTGGTACTATATGTTAACGACTTGTTTCTCACCGAAAATGAGAAACGTATTATGTGGTGTAAGAAGAAACTTGCCTCTGAGTACGAAATGAAGGATCTTGGATTGATGCATTACTTCTTGGGATTAGAAGTATGGAAGAGGCAGAAAGAGATTTTCCTAGGTCAAGGAAAATACACCATACATATACTGAAGAGATTCGGAATGTTGGACTGCAAGTCCATAGCTACTTCGATGGATGCAAACTTGAAGAAGCTGAGGGATTTTGCTGCAGATTCAAATTTGATTGACCCACCATGTATCGCCATCTAATTAGGTCCTTGATGTATCTGACAAGCACCGTACCAGATATTTGTTTTGCTGTGAATGATCTTAGTTAGTTCATGTGCAAACCGAGGCAAATTCACTAGATTGCTGCAAAACATGTGCTCAGATACTTAGGTGCACTGTGGGATATGGTCTACGATATGACTCAGAACGTGGCTTGAAATTGCAAGGGTTTACAGACTCAGATTGGGCCAGATGCACTACTGATAGGAAGAGTACTTCTGGATGTTGTTTTAGTCTAGGTTTTGCAGTAATTTCCTGGTGCAGTAGGAAGCATAAATCAGTAGCTCTCAGTACTGCAAAGGCCGAGTATATGGCTGCTAGTTCAGCAACCCGAGAAGCAGTTTGGCTTCGTAAACTTCTTGCAGGATTGTTTACCCAGATTCCAGAGCCAACTATGATTCACTATGATAACCAGAGTTGTGTGCAGATGTCAGTGAACCCAGTTTTTCATGACGAGTCAAAGCACATAGAAATTCAGTATCAGTTCATACGTGATATTGTGCAGAAAGGTGTGGTCGAGCTACAGTATATTCTGACAGATGACCAGACTACAGATGTTCTCACCAAGCCTCTTCCTAGGGTGAAATTTGAATACTTTCGCGGAACACTTGGAGTAGAAGAGAACACATCTCTCCTTGAGAGGGAGAGATGACTGAGATACATTTACTATACTCTTTCCCAGGTTCCTCTACTCGTCCAGGTTCTCAGCCAAGTATGGGAGAAATCCCATCAGCAGATGAGACAAACAGGTAGTAGATGGTCGGGTTCACATAGGTAGTAGATGGCACCATTCTCATCAGCAGGATCATCCTTCAGTATCAAGTGATCATCAGCTTCTAGTTTGCTCATTTGGAGCAGTTCTCATCAGTTTTGTGTAGCTGGGGGCGTGAGCAGCTAAACCAGTAAACCAATTCGCTAGCCTGCTTAGAGAGGTTAGAACCTCTGCATGCTCCAGTCAATCTTTCCAGCACGGGAAGACCTTCATCAGAAAGCTCCTACACCAAAAACGTCACCTTTAGCTGATTGAGCGTTTTGTGCTGCTGGGCGGTAACACCGGAGGAAAGGAGCACCAGTTTTTCACCAGATCAGTTCTCGATGCATGCGTATTATCTCTAGAGCATTATCAGTTGGATTATGAATGGTAAGTGTTGATATGTTCTGCGTAAATCTCTACCCTAGTTAGCTATAAAATAGGGCCATTTGCCTGACACTTTGCATGCGAGTTTATTTCAGTATTATTGTAAATCTGGAGGCTTTAAGCAAGCCCTAGAATAGAAAACAGTAGAATATTCATATTTGGGATATTACAGTGGTATCAGAGCTATTTTCCTTGCCAGCTTGTGGGCATGCAAAATTATAAATGAATTCAGAAGACCCATACAACATTACTTATTGGAGACAGAGGTGTAGAGACAGTGATAGAGGAGAAGAGGAGTTAGAGGACATAGAATATCAGTTTGGAAAGGGCAAAGAAACAATGGCTGAGGATGATAAAACATCTTTCAGTTGTCTCATATCAGCCATAAAAGAACTCACTACTGGGAAAAAAGAAATGGTGAGTACCTTCAGGCAAATGACAGAGAAAAATGGGCCCAGCCCACACGGCCCCTTGTTTCCCAATATTGAAAGGGTGTCCACCAGCAATAGTAGGGAGCACTTACATACCAATATGCAAAGCCATCCCCATATATACAATAATCCTTCCCGACCTACCATGCCTCAATTCTTAGATAGTTCAGCTGCAGTGCCTCTAGCACAAGTAGAACCAGAAGAATCCATGAGTGCCTATCTGAGGGAGTATAGAGCCTTAGGAGATGACTTCCATTCAGCCATAACCTTCACTGACTTCTGGCACTTTAAAAGTAAGAACAAACCTAGAGCTTACAATAGGCCATTCACCCAGAACTATGAGTTACAACGCACTGTAGGGAAATTGACTATCCCTACCTTTGAGGGTACCCAGGGTGGCCCAACCTGGAATTGGGTGCAGAAGTTGGATACATACTTCCAGCTCAACCCCATGATTGAGACAGATGCCATTAAATTGGATACTTTGCATTTGGATGGAGAAGCCCATGAGTGGTGGTACTACGGGATAGTGACACTGGGTCACAATACCATCACATCGTACTTAGATTTTACACAGAGGCTCATTGAGCGGTTTGATCGGAAAGACCCTGAGGTACACTTTAGAGAGCTCACACAACTCAAGCAGACAAGTAGTGCAAATGCATTTATTTCAGAGTTTTAGAGGATAGCAGTCATGGTGACATATATATCAGAGAGCATGTTAATTATGTTGTTTACAGAGGCTCTCACTGAACCCTTATGGGGATGGGTCAAGTCCTATAGGCCCACCACCCTAGAAGATGCCATCAGCCGAACTAGAGATTTACAGGATGCAGTACCCAAAAATAGATTTCCTCCCAGAACCAATTTGCCTATTAAAGATAAAGAGAGGAAACCCTTCTAGAAAGAATGGATGGACAATGATACCTGACAGGACCTTAGAAGAAAAAAGTTATGTTTCACTTGCCAAGAACCATGGGTACCAGGTCACAGATGTTCAGGAAAGGGAAATGCCTACTACATAGAGGCCTATTTCGACAGTGGGGAGGATGAGGATTATCAGGATCTGGAGCAGGGAGAGACACTAGAGACAGTTGATGAGGGACAACCCTTAGGAGGTATCATTGCTACCATGATAAGGGTTGCTAGATTCAACACTCTCCAGATCAGAGGTACTGTATAGGGCCATATAGTGGGAGTGATGATAGATGGTGGGGCATCCCACAACTTTATTGATGCTGCATGGGTTAAAAAGAGAGGCATTCAGACTGAGAGTTTTGATGGGTTTTTAGTAGCTGCAGCAGGTCACACCATGGAGTGTAGTCAGAGGATTCCTAAATTAAAAGTAACACTTGGGAATTATACAGTGATAAAGACATTTTATGTGGTAGATGTACCTCACATGTATGTGGTACTAGGAGTTCAGTGGCTGTATTCCATATGGAAGTATTCCACGAATTACCAGACCATGGAGATGGAGTTCATAGGAGCAGATGGACAAAAGGTAGTATTGAGAGGGATGGATACCTACCCTCCCATAGTAGTGACATCACACAGGATAGAGGTAGTACTCCGTCAGGGAGATTGTAATATCCCTGATCCGGGATGATCACAAAATCTATGAAATTACCAACATTAATCAATTTTACATTGATTTATAACTTTCATCAGCAGTATGCATTCTCATAGACATTTCGTCAAACATGTTAGAGGCATTCCATAACACATCACAATGGCGAGATAATACTGGCACCTTTATTATTACTAACAAAGAGTAAACAGTACAATAACTATGGTTGTGATATCAGCTACCAAAATACATCCAACAAGAACCTGAAAGGTGATGCCAACCCGGATGATGAAGCTCCAATGAAGACCCTGAATGGATCCTCCTCCTTTGTCCAGCTAGGGTGGATCTGTCACACCACCGAAACTAGACCAGAATGGATGGATGGAGTTTGCCAACCCCAAATGAAAACTCTAGGCTAACCCCTAGACGGTCTCAAGAACAAATCTCCAAATATTCAAGCATGCCTTTTCCCTTTGCCTCTGCCTCCTTTTATCCTTGGAAAGTCTCCAATAGCATGGATAAATAGCATGGGCCAATAAAAAACCATGTTCTATTATTTACCTTTTGCCCATACCATAGAAAAATACTATAGAACAGCAGAAACCATGCCCTGGGTAATTATTACTTCCCCTTAGCCAATAATTATTTCCTCCTTATTTGTCACCATTAATAATTTTCTAAATTCTTCTTAGGTGACCTTGGTCTATTTTCCTTAGGCCAAAATTGGGGACATGACAGTCCTCCCTTCCTAAATATGCTTGTCCTCAAGCAATGAAGAAACCATATCATCACATCATCAATCTTCCACCATCAGCCATGCACTTAATGTGAAGACTAAGTACCAATGATACCAGGATCCCAAATGATCCTTAGAAATGCAAGGTGCAATATATATCCTCCTATGCAATGCATTAGAAGCACATGAAAGTCATCATGACACCCTGTAAAAAAAACATAAGCCCATCCAAAAGCATGTAGGAAACCATAACGAACTGCTGCAAAGATGAACCCATGGAGAAGAGACGAGGTGTGTTTCCTCAAGCCAACCAACCACAATGT
>LPNX011063013.1:47215-64186 GCA_001517045.1 Pseudotsuga menziesii
AATCAATCCTGCTGCAAGACGTCTGCCCCAGTGGAATCGACCTCCCAAACTGCCAACGATCTCTGCTAAAGGGATCGCCTAATTTCCTTGATGATTTTCGGTGCTACTGCAGAAGTTTTGGCCCCTTCTTTGTCAGCGTTCTTTACTTAAATTCAGCCCTTGCATGGGTAATATCTACATCCTCTCAGCACACAAAATCGCCCTTTTAATGTGATGCTCAGCCTCCCTCTTGAACGGATAATTTGTCCTCCAACAGAGACGCGACTTGGGATGGATTTGAATTCTAGGGATGAACTCGACCCACTGTAAATGCCTCTCCCAAGTCTGAATCCGTCCCCTTTTTTAACAGCGATCTCTCCTCCAACGAAGTCGATCGGAAATTGGAATTGATCCTTTCTTTAAGGTGAATGCAGCTTCAAAAATAAATTTGACCCTCTCTTTCTCAATTCGGTTCTCCTATGAGCCCGTCGATCTTCTTCATGTGATTTCGGGTTCTTTCCCTTTAGGAAGTGCGGCCCCACAATGAACTCGACCTCTCCAGGAATTTGGCCCTAGCAAACACGGTCTTCCACAAGGAATTGGCCAAGCAAGAAGACAATGGACTGAAAATGTCAAATGAAGCTCGGTTGGAAACCGTGGCTGTGGGTGCATTTCCCATAAGGATGGCAAGATCACCAGCTCTGATTTTTTGAAATTAAATGCACACGTGAAATGAAAACCCTCAATAGCTTCCCATTCAGGCTGGCAGGAAAACCAGCTCTGATACCACTGTAAGATCCCTGATCCGGGATGATCACAAAATCTATGAAATTACCAACATTAATCAATTTTACATTGATTTATAACTTTCATCAGCAGTATGCATTCTCATACACATTTCATCAAACATGTTAGAGGCATTCCATAACACATCACAATGGCGAGATAATATTGGCACCTTTATTATTACTAACAAAGAGTAAACAGTACAATAACTATGGCTGTGATATCAGCTGCCAAAATACATCCAACAAGAACCTGAAAGGTGATGCCAACCCGGATGATGAAGCTCCAATGAAGACCCTGAATGGATCCTCCTCCTTTGTCCAGCTAGGGTGGATCCGTCACACCACCGAAACTAGACCAGAATGGATGGATGGAGTTTGCCAACCCCAAACGAAAACTCTAGGCTAACGCCTAGACGGTCTCAAGAACAAATCTCCAAATATTCAAGCATGCCTTTTCCCTTTGCCTCCGCCTCCTTTTATCCTTGGAAAGTCTCCAATACCATGGATAAATACCATGGGCCAATAAAAAACCATGTTCTATTATTTACCTTTTGTCCATACCATATAAAAATACTATAGAATAGCAGAAACCATGCCCTGGGTAATTATTACTTCCCCTTAGCCAATAATTATTTCCTCCTTATTTGTCACCATTAATAATTTTCTAAATTCTTCTTAGGTGACCTTGGTCTATTTTCCTTAGGCCAAAATTGGGAACATGACAGAGATATTGAGTGGGTTGCAGAGTGTTTAGTTACCTTTAGGTAACCACCAGATGAGGCCACACGACATCCAACAGATATAGAGGCCTTACTGTAGAAGCATAAGGTAGTATTCGGAGACCTTCCAACAGGTTGATCTCCAGATAGGGGATTTGAGCACAATATTGAGTTAGAGGAGGAGACTCAAGCAATTATTACCACTCCTTACAGACATCCCAAGAGGTACAAAGATGAGATAGAGAGTACAATGAAGGAACTACTCAAGCTAGGGTACATCAAACCCAACTCCAGTCCCTTTGCATCTTTAGTAGTGCTAGTAAAGAAAAAGGATGGAACCCTACACATGTGCATTGATTACAGGGCACTCAACAAAACGACCATAAAGAACATGTATCCCATCCCTAGGATTGATGAGTTGATGAATGAACTACAGGGGGCAAAGTACTTTTCCAAGATTGACCTCCACTCAGGTTACCATCAGATTCGGGTCAGGGAACAAGATGTTCCAAAGACCGCCTTCCATTGCCACTACGGACATTATGAGTTTCTAGTGATGCCATTCGGGCTCATTAATGCACCAACTACTTTCCAGTCATGCATGAACAATATCTTCAAGGTTTAATTACGTAAGTATCTTCTGGTATTCTTCGACGACATATTGATATACAGTAGAACTTGGGAAAAACATTTGAGACATTTAGATGAAGTACTTGGCATTCTACAGGAGCAGTCACTATATGCCAAAATGTCCAAGTGTGAGTTCGGTATGCAGAAGATGTTATACTTGGGGCATGTGATAGGGACCAATGGGGTCCAAGTGCACCTAGAGAAGATTCGGGCCATATTGGATTGGCCTACACCTAAAAATGTGACAGAACTGAAGGGCTTTTTGGGCCTTTGCACCTACTACAAAAGGTATGCCAGTGGATTCTCACAGATGACCACACCCCTCATAGATCTTACTAAGAAGGGGGCATTCAGTTGGTCGAAGACAGCACGACTGACATTCGAGAAAATGAAAAAGGTAATGAGTTCATGCCCAGTATTAGCTTTACCAAACCTTTCTCAACCCTTTGTATTAGAATGTGATGCTTCAAGAGAGGGAATTGGGGCAGTTTTGATGCAGAACAAGCACCCCATTGCATTTGAGTGTAGGAAGCTCAAAGACTATGAGCACCACTATTCGATATATGACAAAGAGATGTTAGCCATTCTCCATGTGCTAACCAAGTTCAGGCAGTACTTAGTGGGTGGCAGATTCAAGGTTAAGACAGATCACAATAGCTTCAAATACTTCCTAGAGAAGAAAGAGCTAAACGAGAGGCAGCAGAAATAGGTAAGCAAAATTCAGGCCTATGGCTTCGGGATTGAGTATGTAAAGGGAAAGAACAATATAGTGGTCGATGCACTTTCCAGACGACCAGCTACTTTATCCCTTATGAGCATCTCATCAGATTGGAGATCTCATCTTTTGGTTGAATACTCCAAAGACAAGTTTGCTTGCGACCTATTGGATGGACAGATTCAGGATGATAGGTACTGAGTAATTAATGACATCATATACTACAAAACATAATCTTCTTAGTTCGAAAGTCTTCCCTCAAGAAGAAGATTTTGCAGGCATCGCATGATTCACCATTAGTAGGGCATCATGGGTTTCTCAAGACCTACAGACAGATTAGAGAAAGGTTCTCATGGAAGGGCCTCAAGAATGATGTGATACAACATGTGAAAGAGTGCAACTTGTGCCAACAGAACAAAATAGAGCACACCCACTCGGCTGGTTTACTACAATCCTTACCTATTCTCGAGCAGAAGTGGGAGAGCATCTCTATGGACTTCATTACTGGGCTGCCCAAGGTTCAGGGCAGAGGCTGCTTGTACGTAGTGTTGGATAGATTGACCAAGTTCGCTCACTTCTTTGCCATTCCTTCAGATTATTCAGCAGCACAGGTAGCAGAAGTAGTTTTTAGAGAGGTATTTAGACTACACGGGTTACCTAAGACCATTGTCAGTGACAGGGACAACAAATTCACAGGAGCCTTTTGGCAAGAGGTTTTTCGGTTAGTGGGGACTGAGTTAGCCATGAGCACTAGTTATCATCCACAGAGTGAGGGGCAGACAGAGGTTGTCAACAAGTGGATTGAGGGATACTTGAGAAATTACGTAGTAGGTCAGCAGAGGACATGGATCAAATGGCTACACTTGGGTGAACATTATTACAACACCACCCACCATATGACCATTGGGATGACCCCTTTCTGAGCTCTGTATGTGTATGATGCTTCCACTTTCGCAGACCGAATATTTGGTGATAGCAGGGCCCCCAAGGCCAAGGAGTGGATTCAGGAGGGTCAAGATATCCTCAAGATACTCAGGGAGAACATATAGGCTGCTCAGATTCAGTAGAAGATATATGCGGATAGGCACAGTGTTGAGCGCAGTTTTGAGGTAGGAGACTTCGTTTATTTACACCTCCAACCTTACCGACAGTCATCTCTTAAAAAGAAAGGAGCAGAAAAACTCAAACCTCGCTTCTATGGTCCATACAAGATAATCTGAAAGGTTGGAGAGGTAGCATATGAGCTAGAACTACCCGCAGAGAGCAAGATTCACAACGTATTTCATGTCTCCAACCTCAAGAAGGCAGTCGGTTAGCTGATTGTTACATCTTTCGAGATGCTCCCCCTTGATGATGAGGGGCAATTGATTCTGATTCCTGAGCGCATCCTAGAGGTGTGAGAGCGGAAAGTGAGAAACATAATCATCAAAGACTACTTGGTTCAGTGGAAAGATCTGCCTATAGAGGAGGCCACTTGGGAGGGAGAACAGGTATTACAGCACCCAACTTTACAGTTGCTTGAGGACAAGCAAACTCGAGCGGGGAGGATTGTAATGTCCTCTTCTGCTTAGGCATTGAGGACCAGCCCGCTAACCTACATGATTCCCATAGGTTCGAGCGGGCACTGACAGTCAGGGAATTAACTATGGACTGATGCCATATAGGAAGATCTAGGGCATCAATATTATATCATTATTGGGTAGACGGCGTCACCAAAGCCAAAGGCTACCTGCACGCATGACATTTGAGTACTATTTCATGATGCATGGAGAAGGACACTTATGATTATTATTGATTTGGAGCTTTTGAGTAGCAGCACAACGTGTGACCACGACAGTTGGGGTTGAAGACGGCGTCTTCAGCTAACGAGGGTTCGACAGTGAAATATCTGCCCTAGTCTCCTTCAGGGTAGGCCATCCAGGTCCGCCATCAACTCTTCATCTTATTTATCCATATACAACTATCCGACACCTATCAAAAGATTGTTTGCAGGGACACGTGTGCAACTAGGGGGATTTTTCGCTGGAAAACCCCAACGAATTGTTGGGTATCCAGATCTCCATTTATCTTCTGAATACTGGCACCATTCTCATCAACAGGATCATCCTTCAATACCAGGTGATCATTAGCTTCCAGTTTGCTCATCTGGAGCAGTTCTCATCAGTTTTGTGTAGCGGGGGGCATGAGCAGCTAAACCAATAAATCAATTCGCTAGCCTGCTTAGAGAGGTCAGAACCTCTGCATGCTCTAGTCAATCTCTTCGGCACGGGAAGACCTTCATTCTTGCAAATCCTCGCCTTAATCAGACAAATCCTTCACCAAAAACGTCACCTTTAGCTGATTGAGGGGTTTGTGCTGCTGGGCGGTAACACCGGAGGAAAGGAGCACCAGTTCTTCACCAGATTAGTGCTCGATGCATGCGTATTATCTCTGGAGCATTATCAACCGAATTATGAGTGGTAAGTTTTGATCTGTTCTCCGTAAATCTTTGCCCTAGTTAGCTATAAAATAGGGCTATTTGCCCGACACTTTACATGCGAGTTTATTTCAGTATTATTGTAAATCTGGAGGCTTTAAGCAAGCCCTAGAATAGAAAACAGTAGAATATCCGTATTTGGGATATTACAACCTTCAATACGTTTAGAGATGATGGAGACAATATAGATGTAGAGATGAAACCCAGATGATCGTGATGCTGATGAAGGCCAAAGAATACCTTCCTTGTTGAGAGGGAGTGTTGGAATTTGTGCAACTTCAGAAGCTATTCTTATTGTACTTGTATTATGCCTCCTACGGGAGTTGATCTTATTGTAATCTATCATACAAACCCTAGAAAGAACAATGTAGAGCTTGGGGAGAAAAGCAAGCAAAAGAAAAGGTAAAATAATGTTATAAAATATAAATTTATATTGCTCCCCCAAGTGAAGTCGGTCCCAATGATTTTCCTAGTGGAAAATTAGTATAAATAATAGGCGCCCCTCCTCATTATAATACACAACTGCACAAGTGAAGTTCGTAGTTTTTCGGGAGAGAGAAGTTCGCACCTACTGAAGGAGAAGTCTGTTTTTGGGGTTTCTATCTCTAGAAGATACTTCCATCTTTTCTCTTTCTTCATTGTACACTGTTCTTAGAATTATTATCTCTAGACGAAAGTTGCTGGGTTTTCTCCCATTTGGGTTTCCTAGGATAAAAATACTTGTGTTATTGTTTTGTGCTTTTTCTATCTTCTAGTGATCCTTTTGATTAATGCAATTAAGATATTTTGCTATAATCTTATGAAAATCTAACAAAAAAGTGGGACGTCTTCTCTGAATTTAGGTATATAAATGAGTTAGCAGTAGTAGAGAATTCAGTGGTGTTGGAGCTCACTGGAGCAGTTGGACTGAGGTGATTGTGTGGACTGAGGCAACCTCAGATCCGAGGGTCACAAATGGTGGATACTTCTATGGGTTAATCTTTATATTTTTTTTGCTATATAAACAGTTCCGAGCTTGACAAAGTTTTTGGGCTCTTCCATAGTACACCAGTCCTAGTTTGACATTGGTTTAGGGCTTCTCCACACACATACATAGACCTTGATGATGCACAGTGTTTGAGGTTCATTTGAAGGTAGAGTAAAGCATATTTGAAGGCTGTGATGTCACATGTTTTGTGGCGTACCCGAGCTAACATTAGAAGGACTGTTCAAAGGCACGGATAGAGCAAATTGAAGGAGATGACAATGGAGTTTCAGGCTGTTTGATAGCGTAGTATATGTTATAGATCATAGGCATCGAAGTTGAAATAGTAACAACATTGAAGAAACAGTTGTAGGAGTGAATGTAGTATCTCTGAAGTTCAAGTATGGCACAACAGTATGGATGGTTGGAGTTATGATGAGCTCTGAATTCGAACTGAGGCAAGATGAGAGCTACAACAAATAAGCAATTCAAAGGAAACCACAGACCTAACTCTCCCATTCTCTGAGTTCAGGATTCTACACTAGTTAAGTTCTTGCCACAATGTTCAAGTTTGCTTAAGCTTGATAGGAAAGTCATGCCTTCATGATGGCAAACAAGGAGCTATTGCAAAAATTCTACCTAACTACACCCACAGGCATGCAATGATAAATCTATCTCATCTCGGTCAGGTATGTTACAGTATTGTTTACATGTTTTGTTCAAATGAGAGTAGCAGCAACATACACGAGGAAGAGTACACTGACAGATAAAGTCGTGGGTGCATTGAGGTGACAAACTTGACAGTGACAACTACAGTATTTGATGACAAGTGACTTTTTCATGACTTGATTCGGCGTTTGATTGGGTTGATTCCTTTGATATATGAGAACACTCTCAATATCTTGGCATAAGTAAACCCTTTGATGAGAAGACCTTTGATGACTTGGCTGTGTTGAGTAGATGAGAAACAGTGTATTAAGCAGACCTTTGATGACTTTGATGACTTGGCTGTGTTGAGCAGACGAGCAACAATGTATTAAGCAAACCTTTGATGACTTGGTTGTGTTGAGCAGATGAGCAACAGTTTAGTGAGCAGACCTTTAATGACTTGGATGTATTGAGCAAACCTTTGATGAATTGGCATGAGTCTTGAGCAGCAAAATTGGTTGATGATTAGCAGCAGTTGATTGAGTTGGATTGTGGACTGAGGTGTTGACATGCAGAGGTACATGAGCAGAGCTTGATGATAGTGATGCAAGCTGAGTCTTGCACTTGAGGTTTGGATACCTCAACTCTTTTTAGTTGGAGCTAAGAAAACCAGGCCGGGTCCTGTTATAAGAGTTGGTGCTCTTTTCATTAGTTGATGTTGATTATAATCGCGAAGATAGAAGTCTTCCATCACCTTAAATAAATCTTACATTACATATATTGCTGTGTCTCTCTTCGATGTGATTATTGTGCTTATGACTCATGGTTGATTTGGCTGATGAATATCATGATGTAATTGATAACATAATGCTTGATAAACTTTGATTGATTAATAGAAGGTAAAAATGTTTAAATTGCTCACACACCGACTCACCCCCCCCTCTTAGTGTGACTATTGTGTCCAACACACATTGTGCCATTGGACACATGTTCTTCGTATTCCTTTAGGCCAGTTCAAGTGGGCTCCTACTGTCTTAGGGTTGGGACAGATCACCATATTTATAAATCAGACAGATTCTGCAAGGCCTGCCAGCTTTGAGAGGTTGATATAGAGGAGCACTTCATCTCTCGTTGTCTTATATACTACAAGATCCATAGACGATTCCATTTTATTTTTTGAGAGCTTCTTCTCAAGGAGCTTCAGACCTTCTTTAGGTTCTTTGAGCATCTCGACCAAAGATGTTTGGCCTTGTATTTACGGGAGGCCCTCCAACTCCGCTCTCTCGTCCTTTAGACATGTTCATCTAATAGAGCAGTCTCCAGCTAGTAGATCACTTCCTTTTTTTCTGGTGCTTCCATCTATGAAGTGTTAAAATCAGTGGTACACGGGGACTTCGCCCCCCAGGGTCGGGGGCACACCCCCTTCGCCCCCAGCGCTCCGGGGGCTCCTGGGGAAATGTTTCCCAACGTCCCCAAAATCAGGAAACTCTCGAAAACACACAAGGGGGTGTGCCCCCCTGTTTTGTAGTGCGCTCCGGTGAAGGGGTGCTGCCACACGCCCCCTCCTGAAACTGGGGGGCTCCTAGGCCCCCCCCACGATTTTCTCAATTTCAGTTAATTTTTTTTTAATTTTTTTTTAATTGTTGTTTAGTCTCTATTTCAGGTTTAGTCTTTAGTAATTTACTATTTCCCTATTTTAGGATGCAATATCATTGATTCAATTTGTCAATTACAATGACTAAAATTAGAAATATGAATATCAAGATTCAAATGACAAATTTGAAAATTATCATGATGAATTGTATAACGTGCTTGTATTATTAATTTTCTATATTCTGATTTACATTGCACAATGATAAACTTAGTATTTCCTATTTATTATTTACTTCTAGTAGTTTACATCGGATGAATCATTGAATTGTTATTGCTGGGATTTAATAATTTATAATATTAATTTTTATTAAGGCCTGGACACCCCCTTGCCCCCTCGTGCCCCCCCGCCCCCCCCCAGAATTTTGCTAAAATTTGGGGGTGGTCTCCACATGTCCCCAATGTGCGTTTCCCCATTCCCGCGTCCCGGAAACTTGGGGGAACATTAGTTAAAATAGCAACAACAAGGAAGGTCTTCTTGCATGCATGTGTCCTTGCATCTAGAAGACTTAAATCAGGACACCAGTTGTATTTAATTTACTTTTCCTAAGTTTACTTTGGAAAATAAATTGAAGTAATTATTGATTGACTTTAAGTGAAAGTGAAATTAGGGTTTTCACTTTACCTAAAGTTATAAAGGAAAGGTCAATTGGTGCAGAGGACACACACACTTGTATTTTGACAGAGATATGATACATATAGGGAGAGAAAGTCAGACGAAGGATTTAGCTGGGAAGATGCAGGAGCTAACAGACAGGTTGACCGAGCTTCCAGGAAGGAAGTAGACCGCACAAGAAGCAGCTGTAGAGGAGGTCGTACTACCATACAGCTGTTGTACAGACTGTACATATTTCGTATAGCAGTCGTACAATTGTATGAATCCGTACAACCGAGCAGAGGTGTGCTGGTTTTACTTGGGGTTGTCCAGTGATTTTGCCGGGTATTGCTTCGCCAGGTTTAGGTGATTTGCAGTGTTCGTAAAAGTTCCATATTTTCTCTATAAAAAAATTCATATCTAACTGCTGCACCGGTTTTCCCATCTTGGGTTTTTTCGGGGGTTTCCATACCCAAAATAATAGTGTCTATATTGTGATGTGATGTTGTGATTTATTTCTCAGTACTTTATATTCCGTTGCATATTTGTAAAAGATATTCATGTGTGGTTATCAGTAGAAACTTTGAATACACTATTTAGCCCTAGTTTGAATATTAAAGGAAAATTTACATGGTATAAGAGCTCTGGTGAGCTAAAGCTGAGAGATTTGCAGCAACAATGATAGATCAAGGGTAGATCTATTGAAGACACAAACCTAGATTGGAGATTTAGGGTTTGACAGGTACATTTCAGTATGGCCGTGCACTTGAGAGTTGAGGACAGACTCTAGGGGGCTCAGAACTTTCCTACATGGAAAGAAAGGATCACAAGGATCCTGGATGTCAGTGATGCAGAGGAGCACATTGACTCCATAAAAACTAAGCCCATAGATCCGATAGAGTTAGTTGGTTGGAAGAAGATTGATTTCGGAGCCATGTTGATTATCATGGATGGAGTGAAGGACCATATAGTCCCCCACCTTTCCGGGAAGAAGTCCGCAGCAGAGATGTGGACGGCTTTGGAGAGTCTGTACCAAAGCAAGAACAAGAACCGGAAGATGGTGCTGCAAGAGAGGATGCGCAGTACCAGGATGGCCAAGGGAGAAGGATGTAATATTCCAAATCTTGATATTTTCTATTTCTATGCAAATTTACTGAAACAGTTGGGCATGCAAACTGCAATGCAAAATTTCCCTATTTTATAGCTGAAATTAGGGTTAGGGTTTGCAGGATAGAATGAACACTTACCACTGATAAGCCGGCTGAATATGCTCCAGATAGAATACGCATGCAAGATGAGTGAGCTGATAAAGAAATGACCTTGTTTTCTGCTGCAATACCCCTGATGGTTGAATCAAACAAGTGTGACGTTTTTGCTGAAGGGATGGTCAGTTTCAACTGGAAATAAGTCGGAAGGACGGTGTGCCCGTGCCGGAGAGGATGTCCGGAGCATTCAAGAGTTTTGACCTCTCCAAACGCCCAAGCGAATTGATCTCCTAGTCTACTGCTCATGCCCTCACAACCCTGTAACCTGCTGTTGGCTGCCCTAGATGGACAATCTGATCGCTGATAATCACCCAATACAGTAGAGTGATCCTATCAGTGAGGATGCAGGCTGCATGCGGAAGAAATACGGTGATCCAGAATCCTGGTGAATGATTAGGGTTTCCCAGCTAAATGCCCCCAGCTGTACGGATTAATCTGCAATAACCTTCGGACTTATACTGGAATAATGGATAATGATGAATGCAATAGATATGGTGACAAACCTGGATGGTTTATCCTGAAGGAGAGTAGGGCAGATGTTTCACTGCCGAATTTCCGTTAGTTGAAGACGTCGTCTCCAACCCCAACTGTTGTGGCCGCACAATGTGATGCTTCTCAAGAGCTCCAAAATAATAATAATCCAAAAGTAAAGTCTCCATTCACTTTATCTTTCTTTTATAACTTTCAACTGCGAAAACCCTAACTTTTGACCTAATTAGGTCACTTTAACTTCTAATTTGTAGTTGACTTGCATGCATGCGCATGGAGACTTAATTGGGTGCATGCATCATTAAATAATGCTTAGATGTCATGCATGTCACTTTTAGGGTTTGCATGCATGTCATTTTTAGGGTTTGCATGCATCTCACTTTTAGGGTTTGCATGCATGTCATTTTTAGGGTTTGTATGCATGTCACTTTTGGGAACATTACAAAGGAGTTGTACCGGATCTCACAAAACTCACACAGATCAGGGATGAGCTTGGAGCTATTGGCTCTAAGACTGAGGATGAGGAGCTAGTTTAGATAGCCCTCAATGGCTTCTCTAAGCCATGGGACACCTTTGTCAAGGGTGTTGTGGCTAGGGAGAAGCTCCCTAATTGGCAGAGATTGTGGGATGACTTTGTGTAGGGGGAGATTCACATGGGTCAAGGTTCAAGCTCATTCAGCAGTGCTCCACAGATTGTGGATGAGGAGGCTCTAGCCCTTATAGGGAAGAGCAAGGGCAAGGCAAAGAGGAAGAAGGATGGTAAGACGAACCTTAAAGGTTAAGTATTTTATTTGCCATAAGCAGGGACACTTTGCTTCCCAGTGCCTAGATAGGAAGAAGAAGAGTGACACTCAGATGGCTGGATCTATAGAGGTGGAGGATTTCACCAGGAACTTCGATGATGAGTTTTGCTTGATAGCTTGCATGGCAAAAACCGCAGGGAGCAGCATATGGTACATTGACAATGGAGCATCTAGTCACATGACTAGACAGAAGAGATTCTTCAGAGACTTGCAGGATGGTGGAACAGGGATCCACGTGGAGTTGGGTGATGATGTACGGTATCAGGCGCAGGGAGTTGGCACTGTCTCATTTCAGAGGGAGTCTGGCAAACCCCTCTGTTTTGCTGATGTGTTATATGTTCCAAGATTGACAAGAACCTCATATCAGTCTCCACTCTAGAGGACAATGGATATCAGGTGAAGTTTCGAGACCATAGAGTGTATATCTGGCCCAAGGGGTCAGATAGGAGCTTGGATTGGGTGATTGGCATCATTAGTGTGATAGTGTATAGACTACACTTTGAGCCTGCAAAGGCTCTAGTCAGCAGCAACAGCAGTCATGGTGAGTTGTGGCATAGGAGGATGGCACACTTACACCATGGAACACTGAGGCACTTGAGACATCTTGTCATTAGAGTTCCTCAGGTATAGGAGGAAAAGCATAACCACTACAAAGGTTGTGCTTTGGGGAAGAATATCAGGAAGCCTTTCCCACAGAGTGAGCACAAGTCTAAGGAGCCCTTGGACTTGGTGCATTCGGATGTATGCGAACCTATGAGTGTCCATTCTTTCAGTGGTTATAGTTACTGTGTAACTGTCATTGATGACTATTCCAGGAAAACATGGATCTATTTCATGAAGGCCAAGTCAGAGGTCTTTGAGAGGTTTCGAGAGTTCAAGACTCTCGTGGAGAACAAAACAGGAAAGAACATTCGGGTGTTGAGGACAAACACGGGTGTGAGTACACCTCAAATGAGTTCATGGAGTATTGTTCGGCAGAGGGGATCAAGAAAGAGCACACTGTGCCCCTTACCCTACAGCAGAATGGAGTTGCAGAGCGGAAGAACAGGACTATGGTAGGAGCAGCCAAGGCCATGCTATTTGATCAGGGATTACCACTATTCTTTTGGGCCGAGGCATATAGGATTGCAGTGTACATTCAAAACAGGTGTCCCCACACAGCTTTGGGGAGGAAGGCACCCAAGGAGGTCTTCACAGGCACTAGGCCAAATGTGAGTCACATTCGCATATTTGGAAGTGTTTGCTATTGTCATGTTCATGCTGACACTAGGAAGAAGCTGGACCCTTCTGGAGAGAAGGGGTTACTTGTTGGTTATAGCGAGACTTCGAAGGCATACAAAGTTTACATTCCTGCTCGTAAGAGGATCATTGTGAGCAGGGATGTCCAGTTTGAAAAGGACAAGGCCTTGCGGAGGTCTATGGACTTACTAGTAGGGCAGCAGCCAGCACAGGACACGAGGATCAAGTTGGAGGAGCCATAGGTACAGGTACAAGTACAGACATAGGGCACAGGTTTTGGTAGTCAGAAGGAGTTAGGTGGACAGGATCTTTCAATCATTGACATGGAGGATGAGCTGCAATAGGAGACGAATATCTAGCAATCACAATAGGTAGACACTAGGCCAAGGGCTAAGTGGTTCAGGTCCATAGTACATGATTCCAGGCAGGTTGATCCTCCATAGAGCTCTATGAGGCAGAGCAAACCACCAGTGAGACTCAATTATATGGCACTGATGACAGAGTTGATTAACTCTGAACCTTCAAACTTTGAGGAGGCTGCGCAACATGATGTGTGGCAGGAGGCTATGGTTGAGGAGTATGACTCCATCATGAAAAACCAGGTATGGGAGGTTGTGTGAAGACTTGAAGGTAAAAAGGTGGTGGGATTCAAATGGATCTACAAGGTAAAGCATGCAGCAGATGGAAGCGTGGAGAAGTCCAAGGAATGGTTCGTGGCTAAGGGGTTTTCACAGAAGGAAGGTATTGACTATGAGGAGACCTTCGCCCCTGAAGCCAGGTATTCTTCTATTTAGACCATTATCCCTTTAGCAGCAGAGATGGGTTGGCGAGTCCATTAGATGGACGTCCAGACTGCCTTCCTCAACAAAGTGATAAAGGAGGAGGTATATATTGAGCAACCAGAGGGGTTTTGTGGAGAACAGGGAGATGCATGTATCCAGGTTGCATAAAGGTCTTTATGGGCTCAAGCAGGGACCTCGAGCATGCTACTCGAGGATAGAGAGCTATCTACGGGAGATTGGATTTCAGCAGAGTGAGGCTGACCATGACCTGCACTTCTTGACATGTGATGTGCCTCTCATACTAGTCTTAGATGTGGATGATCTCTTTCTTACAAGAGATGAGAGGCTGATTGGAGATTGCAAGTCCAACCTTGCAGTGGAGTTTGATATAAAATACCTTGGGTTGTTGCATTACTTTCTAGGATTGGAGGTTTGCAGAGAGATGGATGCTTCTTCATTGGACATGGGATGTATGCAGAAGAGATCTTGAAGAGATTCAGGATGGAGGATTGCAAGCCTATGTCCATACCTCTAGTTTCTAACTGGAGGAAGATTGATGCATCAGGGTCAGACGAATTTGATCCTATAGTGTATCGTCAGCTTAGCGAATCGCTTATGTATCTGGTCAACATAGGGCCAGGCATCAACTTTGTAGTCAACTCTTTGAGTCAGTTCATGGTGGACCCTTGGAGAGTTCATTGGACGGCTGCAAAGCACATGCTTCGCTACATCAAAGGTACAGTTGAGTATGGATTGGTTTATGAGCGCAAGGGGAGTGTACAGTTAGCAGTCTTCACAGATGCTGACTGCACAGGATGTGTAGAGGACAGGAAGAGTCCTTCAGGTTGTTGTTTCAACATTGGATCAGGAGTTGTGTCTTGGTTTAGCAGGAAGCAGAAGTCAGTTGCATTGAGCTCGGCAGAGGCTGAGTACATGGCATCCAACATGGCTGCTTGTGAGGGTATGTGGTTGAGGAAGTTACTTTTAGGGTTGTTTGAGTGTGAGCTAGAGGCTACAGTAGTTCACTGAGACAATCAGAGTGGCATCAGGCTATCTAAAAATATAGTGTTCCATGACTGGAGCAAACACATAGACATTAGGTACCACTTCTTGAGAGATTGTGTTCAGAGAGGAACCATCCGATTGGAGTACATACAGACAAATGAGCAGGTGGCAAACATTTTCACCAAGGCACTTGGCACACATAGTTTTGTGAAGTTCAGGGATAAGTTGGGGTTGCTACCGAATCCCTTTCTCATTGAGAGGGAGTGTTAAGCAACAAGGAAGGTCTTCCTGCATGCATGTGTCCTTCCATGTAGAAGACGTAAATCAGAACACCAGTTGTATTTAATTTACTTTTCCTAAGTTTACTTTGGAAAATAAATTAAAGTATTTATTTATTGACTTTAATTGAAAGTGAAATTAGGGTTTTCGCTTTACCTAAAGTTATAAAGGAAAGGTCAATTGGTGGAGAGGACACACACACTTGTTTTCCAACTAAGACTGGATATGGACAGGGAGAGAAAGTTAGACGGAGGATTTAGCTGAGAAGATGGAGGAGCTAACAGACAGGGTGACCGAGCTTCTAGGCAAGAAGAAGACTGCACAAGAAGCAGCTGCAGAGGAGGTCATACTACCATACGAAATTCCATACAACTGTCGTACAGACAATATAGATTTCATACAATAGTCGTACAGTTGTATAGATCCGTACCGCACGTGTGGGAGGCCGTACTATTGGCTGTACAGCCGAGCAGAGGTGCGTTGGGTTTTAGCTAGGGTTGTTCAGTGGTTCTTCCTGGTAGTGCTTTGCTAGGTTTGGGTGATTTGCAGTGTGTTGCCAATACTTTTGTACTATAGTTGGGTTGCCTGAGGAGCCACCTGTTGACAAACATGTCCAATGTTTGATTCCAGTGTATCAGTTGATCTGTCTTTATGTCTAGCCAATATTGGCTAGCCAGTTTTTCATTTGAATAATTTTGACCATGGCCCTGCGGGGTTTGTAATAAAATGTGCTAGTAGGGTGTTTTGGGTAGTTCGGTCTCCTAAGACGTAGAATCTCAACTAAGGTATTCCAGGGAGTTTTTTGCCCTTGACAATTATGCTTTGCCTATAGCTGAGTATAATTGATGAGGTTTTCTCCTGCTTCCTCCAAAGCTGGAATGCCTGATTTTGAATTCTGGGCCTTGGGGGGTTATTAGAACCCAACTGAGTATATATAAACCTACAAGGCTTTGTTAGAATAGAGCATGGTGATGTCCTAAGTCAATAGGACCTTTAAAAATTTTCCGAATTTTTTTTTTCTGGACGGGTTAAAAAATTATTTTTTAATTATTTCCCTAAACTTTTTGATTAATTTTTCCATAAATTAAATGGAAAAATCCTGTTTGTAATAAGTTAGTCATCTGGACTCCGTTTCAGTGATTGAAGGCTCTAACCTTAAGCCAAAAATCATTCTTGATCGGCCAGCCAGTCAGATCCAACTTTCAGATCATCAATCGGACACACAATGCACATTTTCTCAAAAAAGTCATTTTTGGGGAAAAATGGAGTTTTTATTAAAAAATAATTATTTTGGAGAAAAATAAAACTCTCCAAATTAATCCAAATTCATCGAAATAAAAGGCTAAATGACATCTCAATGGGCATTTATGATGATTGAAGTTATCATAACTCAGCTTTAGTTAGCATTCAGTGAGCAATAAAGATATATTTAATTAATGGATTTGTCATCTCTAGCTAAACTCCGAAATTGGATGAGATGGAGAGCACTCATTGGTTTGATGATTTGATCGAGGTAGGGACTGATGATAACATTATGATCTGACAGCAGTAGGCCCCTCCAGACCTAGCAGCAGCTCCTCCTTACCTAGCTCACGCCTCCCTTAGCCTGATCATGCCCCTCTCTCATGCTCATGCCCTCTCTCCTCATCAGGGGCGTCATCACACGTGTGGGATGAATCTGGGCTTGGTTTTCATTGCCTAGGGTTGGAGTGGGGGCACCTTTCCTAGGTGGAGGCCTCCCCTCACTCCCAACTCATCTTCTTCAGGTTTGGTCTTTCAGTGGTGTGCCGGTCCGGTTAGGTCTGGTTTTCTAGTTTTAGGGTTTTGGGTTCTTCTTTTATTGTATAAATAGAGGCTCTTTCAGCTCTATCAGGGGTGGATGATTGATGTAAAGAACCTCTGGTGAAATATTGTAATGCTTGTTGCTCTTATGCAACCTATTTTG
>LPNX011063013.1:64531-76966 GCA_001517045.1 Pseudotsuga menziesii
CTGCTTTTGGGATTTGATTGGTAAATAATACATGTTTTAACCTCCATTTTGGCAATTGTATAAGATTGTGTTTGCAGATCACTTCACCGTACCAAGTAAGAGGTTGAGCTAAGTTGCATCTCCTGTTCTTGGAGCAAAGCATATGTGTCTAGCAGCTGCATGCTAGTAGGATCCAAAGTGGTTTCAAAGATTCAAGATCCAAGTGGTTTATCTTCTCCATTCACCCTAAAGTTAAATTTTTTCATTATTTCACTTTATGTTTGCAAGTAGAATTCTAATTTATAAAGCTAATCTTTTGCATCTACTTGCTCTCATTTCTAGATCTAGGAAGTGTCAAATTTTTGCATTTTCTCTTAGATCTAGTTAGTACTTGAAGCAACACAAAGTTCCTATATTTTGTTTAAGTACTAAGTGTATTTTGGTAGTGTATTGTATTGTTTAACCCATCATTTTGCAGGAAAATAGCTCGCTGGTTTTTCTATTTTTGTGACAGGTTAAGCGGGAATGCTGGCAAAAAATCAAAGAAATAAGCTACAAGAAACATTCCTTTTTCCCCTACTTAATCTCCATTCTACAGGTTGCCTTGAAGACTCTCTCAAGATCACAAAGGACTCCAAACTTCAAGCATTATAACAAATTAATAAAAAGCAAGTGGGATTACGGCTCCCACACCCCTCTTCCCCCATTTGGGGAAAGCTTGTATCGTCTCACAATTTTCATGCTTTGCTTCACATTTTTGCTAAAGTAGGATAGAATAGTTTCAATCATTAGAAGCTTGTTTTTCTCATTAAAGTAAAGCAGTTTTATTTCTGTTTAAGTTCATCATTCATAAAATATAAAAGTAAACATGTTACTTTGTGTATTTACTTAAGCTAATGCAACTTTTGATTAACTTTTTCATATAGTTTTACTTACCCCCTTGCTTTCCCGATTAGGGCCCTAAAAATCCTGAAAGAAACTCTTGGGTAGTTTAGATTTTCATTGTTTTGTTAAATATTTAATTAATTAATTAAGTAAGACTTTTGAACTTGCAGTAACACAAGTCAAGAGCACTCTCTATCGGAGAACATTATTAGATTTGCACATCCTTGCATTAGGCATTTAGATTAGATAAGTCTCTTGAACCTTTGTCATAAGACAAGGTCAAGAGTGCTCTTTGTCGGAGAGTTTTAATTAATCTGCTTTAATAAAACTTGCAACACACACCCCTTTAATTAATTAACTCCCTCCCCTCCTTGCCGGAGTATGCTTTGATCGATCTCAGATCGGAGTACCCAGAAACGACACTGGATCTTTAAACACTGCAAGAATAACTTAATAAAATTTAACACCTCGTAACCAACGCACTAATGTTGTAGGGAATCTTCCAAAGTACTTCCTAGTAGAGGCGCCGGAATCCTGCTGTCTAAGCTTCTTAGCTAGCTGGTCAATCTTCGCGATATCAGCCTGGGATACTGGGCAGGCCCGACATGTCTTCAACGGAGGGAACTTAGATTATTCTCCTGGCTTTTGACAAACCTTCGTTGACACCTAAATCAAGAGCACATCAAATCCTTAAAACTTATCAAGAGCATTAGCACAATCTAATACTCACTAGTTGGATTCCTAAACTTATTGTTTTATTCGCGCATTTCATTATCATTGACTCCATAAGGCACTGGTCCTTGATTAATTTTGCGTAATTATACTATATTGATCAATTGTCTGTGGTTCATGCTATGCTTAATCAAAAGTCTGGAATTTATACTTATCTTTTAATCTCTTGTTGCAACGTGGATTGCTCTTTTGATTTTGTGTCACATCCATAATAAGTAAACACCTTCAAATCTTAATAACTCCTAAGTAACATCCATCTGCATCTGCAACCTTTAAAAAACACGTTAAACAACTTAAGAGCCTTAGAAAACTCTTTGTTAGAGACTACCCCCCTTGGCTTCGTTAGGAGTTAGCCTAAATGGAGGAGGTAGGAGTAGGTGACAGTACCTAGCTTTGTGCTTGCCCCCAAGGTCACACCTCTCCCATTTTCCTAAGTGAGGAGACAACTTTTGAAAGATTTCTGTTGCTGGTGTGCGATCGGTGGACCACACAGTAATTGTAAACGTTCCATATTTTCTCTATAATAAAATCCATATTTGACTGCTGCACTGGTTTCCCCATCTTGGGATGTTCCGAGGGTTTCCATACCCAAAATAATAGTGTCTATATTGTGATGTGATGTTGTGATTTATTTACTTTATATTCTGTTGCATACTTGTAAAAGATATTCATGTGTGGTTATCGGTAGAAACTTTGAATACACTGTTTAGCCCTGGTTTGAATATTAAAGGAAAATTTACATGAAGTACCAAGAGACATATAAGTGATGGTACTTATTCCGACTTCAGACCGATTCAAACACGAAGGATTTCCTCATCTTCGGTCTGACCCCAGTGACATAGACACTCTCAACCTTATACCAGTCGTCAGCTAATTTATTCTAAAGCACAACGGTGGGCACATCACTCCAAGTAGATACCTTTCTCTGTCGACCTCCTTTTCTAGTTCTTCCTTTGGACAGGGTTCTATTCTACACTTCCTCTGGTTGGCCTTGGATGTTAGGAGATGGCTTTGGCGTAACATGACAGACATATACCTTTTGTTTCACAGGCCTTAGATCTACTATATATTTGTACATCTCTCTCCTAGATCATCTCTCCATCTGTGGAGTTCGATATCTAAGCTTTTGTCTTACTTTTCTTTCTACATTTCATTGTATAGGACCTCTCTTAGTGCTCCTACTTTGTGTTGGCATCTTGGTACCTAATAGTCCCACTGACCTACTTTTGTGGTCATTTGTTGGACATTAATAAATTTATCTTATCTTATCTGATCTCAGTATTTTACCATCACTCTGCTGCCACATTAAGGAGACACTACAATTTTAATTTTGAATAGAAGGAAATATCAAATAAGCATCCTTTGTAAAGATTCCAAGAGAAAGAAGGATCTTTTGAAATAAATCAGTGCTAAAAAAATATGAGACTGCACATCAAAAAGCAAAATAAAAATCAAGCACCACATAGAGAACAACATCAAAAATTGTGTGAAACGTTGTCTCTGAATAAATCGTTGCATGTACATGCTTGCGTATCGTAGACACTATGGAAGCTACAACAAAAACCACAGGGCATTACTAAGTCTTAAGCATATGAAACAAATTGGTGATATAATTCCAACCACCTATACTGTTAAATATTGTGCAAGGTAAGCCACCATCGCAACTGACTTCCTATATGTTTGTTGGCGTTATTAAATTCTGAAAAGCATTATTGCCCTGTTGAAAAACAAGAAGAACAAACAACCATAAGTTATTGTCCGGGATTGCACCCCACCAAGGTCACGGTCACATTCATTATTATCTCTGTAAATTGTTGGAAGAGACCCAATTTTTTTTTGATGTCCACATTGTAGGATTCAATGCAGGTGCTTAAAGTGGGTGACGAAGCTTGTGGGCACTGATCCGTCGTCGATAGTCGACAACAATCAACGCGACTCTTGGGTTGACATATATAGAAATATTAGATTAAATTAAAAAGGCACCGCACCAAATGAACTAGAATTGTCATTTCAAGTAGAGTAAGAGTCGTGTTGTTCCAATTTGTAATCACCAGTGAAGGATGCGTTTAACATAAGCTAAAGGTTCTTCCTTCACATTTAAATTAAAGGGTATATTTTTGGATTTAAGGAAAGATTAGTATAAAAAAGTCCAAAAAGAGAAAAACCAATTTTTTTTTTCAGTATTAAAGGTTATTAACTCATTTCAAAGTTATTAGAGGGTTTAATAAACTTAATTTTGCTCCTTTTACAGTTAGTGCATCCAAATGTTGAAGAAATAAAACAAGGAATAACTAAAATCAATAACCATGAATTCCACAGATAATATATTTGTGAAGAAATGTCACAAACTCCCTTTTGTGGAAGAAATGTCAAACATGGGAGGATCGTAGAACTTCAAAGCAGTGTGTTTTCATCATTGTGTAAAACTGTTTAAAATAATGAATCTCAAGGTGACAAGCAAATGCATGATTGTGCATTACAAATAAAAAAACTAGAAGACGAATTAGCGAAACAACAAGAAAGATATAAAAATCATTAGAGGAAATTTCAACTCAAAATGGGCCTTTCAACCCTAATTCAAATTCCATGTCATCATGTGTTAGCCAATGAAATTGATTTAAATTTGAAATACTGCATAGGTCTTAAACAAATTTTTAATATAAATTTGGGGATAGGTATCATAAAAAAAACTACTCTTTTTGTTCGTATTTTTGACATATCTCCCTGTGTTTTTACTCAAATTTCGATCGGGAGAGGTCGTTGGATGCGGAAATAAATTCTGCATCCAACGAGTACCCACTCTGCATACTTTTGACGGACCTCGCTGCCCCAAAAACAAGGTTCTTGTTTTTGGGGCAGCGAGGTCCGTCAAAAGTATGCAAAGTGGGTACTCGTTGGTCCTTGTTTTTGGGGTAGCGGGGTCCGTCAAATGTATGCAGAGTGGGTACTCGTTGGATGCAGAATTTAATTCCGCATCCAACGAGCTCTCCTGATCGAAATTTGAGTAGAAACACAGGGAGATATGTCGAAAATACGAAGAAAAGAAGTAATATTTTTCTTTTCTTCCTCCAAAATTAATAAATATTATTTTATTATTTTAACTATTATTTTATTATTTTCCTTAGGAGGCCCATTTTGAGTTGAAATTTCCTCTAATGCTTGGGGTTACAATTGTCGAAGAATTATTAGACAAAGATGAAGACATTTCTCACCTACGAGATCAAATTAAAAAATTACTTGCGAAAATCAAGAAGACAAAAGATATAAAGGAATGCTATCAAAAGTTAGAATAGGAGAATCAAGATCTCAAGGAGAAACTCAACAAGAGCTTATTAGAAAAAGATGAAGAAAACTCTTTTTTAAAGATCCTTAATCAAAGGTTACTAGAACAAATTACAAAATTAAAAGAATAAAAGAAAGATAATCAAGATATTAAAAACGAAGTCGACAAGTCAGAAATTGATTAAGAACTTTCGCTCTTAAAGGTTTATAATCGAAGTTTACTGACCCAAATCCATAACCTAAAGAATGACAAGAAGATGCTATAGAATAAGTACATAAATCTATCAACAACGGATGCTTAATTGATAAAGAAACACTCACTGATCTCGTTGAAATAAGAAGTCATCACATGTTAAAACTGAGATGTTGGAGAAGGAAACCAATATAGATCCCATCAAGATCTGGCCAAACAATAAAAAATAAAGTATCCAAGGACAAGAGTTTTAAAAATAAGGCACCAGATACAAGGATACCTTATCAACATCCTAATCATAAGAATCAATTCCTTAACCAACCAAAATATCAACTTCAACAAAAGTAGTTGGCCAATGTTTTGAAGAATACTCATACTGGAATAATTCGTTCTCAAGGTAGAATTCATCTTGGAAATTACAAGACAATAGGTTCTCTCCAAGAATACTATAAATTCTTAGTATGACAATGGAATTATAATTTGACTTTGGACTTCTACTTGATATCAAATTTTATGTTTCAATGTGAATGAAAATATTGAATGAATGATGAATCATCGAATTTATGAAGAAATATGCACGTGACATGTTTTTAACTTTTCAATTTTATAATTTATAAAATAGAATATATATATATATATATATATATATATATATATATATAATACCTCGATGAACCCAAGTACCCTGTTTCAAAATGCGGAGTCTCCGTCCCCACACCCACATTTCCTGGCAACTTAGATGTTGGAAGAAAAATTATAAGCCATTGGTGTCTCATATAACATCAATGTTCCCTCAACAATGTGGATGCCACCATTTAGAATAATTTATAACCTTGACCCATTATTCTCTATTATCTTATTTCCCAATAGTCTCAAAATAAAAACAAAAATCTCATTGCAAATGTTGGAATAACTAAAGAAGAATTGCGGAAATATAAGAGTAACATGGAAATACCACCATCAAGAACCAAATTAAGTATGTTGGTATGATGGTAAATAAATGGGGTAGGGGACTTTATAATTATATGAGAACATATATGTTTAATTACATTGTTTATTGATTTAATGCTTTTCTATAAAATGGTAAAATTTCTATTAAAGACTATTAATAATTATGAATGAAGTTACAACTAGAGGACTATAAAAATAAGAGGAAGATGGGGTAAACTATAAAAATAAAGGCAATTTTCTAAGTTCATGAACATGTGTGTTTTGAATGTTTTTTTAACTTAATAAACCCCGTGTTCCAAGGTCTTTTGAAATTAGATATAAGGTATATCTATTATCTATGAATAAAACTGAATAATTTACTATCCATATAAAATATTTATATAACTCTCGAGGAGATATTGCAGACCATTCACTAATTGAAGTTGCTTACAAAATAAAGTTATTACTGCATAATCAAATCACACCCAGTTTTTCTTGTAAAATTCTCTAAGAAGCCTCTATCCAGATTTGATAATATACAACTAATCTTTGTCAATGTGGAAGAAATAAAAAGAAATACATGATTCTAGAAAATTGCTGAAAATCAGTTTGTGACATCTAGCCTCTAACTAATGAAGTGTCACAACACATTTCTGGTAAATCTTATTTCTTGTTTTCTTTGTAGGATGGATGCAGATACAATATTATTGAGTGCAGCTTGGCTCTTCTGTTATCCTTTGCTATCAATGTCGCTGTTGTTTCTGTCAGTGGAGCTGTCTGTAGCAGTGCCACCCTTTCCGATGAAGATATGGCGAATTGCAAGAATCTTGATTTGAACCGTGCACCGTTCTTGCTAAAAGTATGTTGTGACACATTATATATTTTTGTAACTGTTAAATATGATATGCTTGGATACCAAATGTGGACTTTGCTGTTTAAAATTTGTTCATTTGAGTGTCAGAGAAAGGCAAAGGAAATTAGATTCCATGCTTGTACATTCATAGAGTAAGAGGTAACTTAAAGAAACCCTTAAGATACCCTGCTTGGTTCCATTTGCTCAGATGTTATTCTGAGCATGAGATGATCTGACATAACTACTGATAGAGTCAACTATAACCATATACTTTTATTTCAAGAAATCCATGCTTAAATTATTGTATGATTCAATTAGAAAGGAGTTTGATACTTATTACGATAGGCATCGAACTTTTTAAGTGTTGCTCGTAATCATCCACTGCTTGAAGAAAATAAATATATTAACATCTTTCAAAAGGATTCTGAACAATTTCACACGATGATAATTTAATCTCATTACATTCTATCGACATTTATGTATTTGTGCCTAGGGAAGGTTTGTGTGTTTACATAGACACTCCATAGAAAGTAATTATAGTTAATTTAATTATTCTTGTTAGATGTGTTACCCTCTATATTCTTTGTAGTGCACCCTACTAGATGTGCCAAAGAAAGGGGTCTTTTTGCCCTTGTAAAAGGCCAGGTTGGGGCTTCTTTATGTAAAAGCAATAGTCTAGCGGGGCTTGTTACCACCTAAGTTGTACTTGGTGGATTTTTTAAGTGAGCTGACAAAGTAGAACAAGTATACTTGTTCATTCTTCAGAGTCCAAAAGTTCGCCAGGCTTTTTTCTGGGAGTTTTTTCAAAAAACATTGTAACACATGTTCATACTCCCTTGGGGAAATTGTAAAAAATGTGCTAGCATGGTCAATTTTATAAAAGACTCAGCTTCCTAGACTTAGACATCAAGCCGACTAGCCTAGAGTGTTTTTTCCCTCGGTAATTATTTGTTGTTGAACAAACGACTAATAATTTTTGAGTTTTTTACTCACGCCTCCAAAGTTGGGGTAGATGTCTTGGTGGTTAGGACTTAGGATGTTATTAGAGACCATGTGTCAATGTTTATAAACATGCTAGGCCTTCGAATTGAGTTGTATGGACATGTGCTAGGTCCACTTAGGTTTTTGTTCGATTCTGAGAAAATGATTTTTTCTCGCAAAATTAGGCCATTTTTTAATGGTTTAGTTAAAAAAATTGTAAAGGGTATAAAAGATGGGTTTGAAGTCCATTTTTGGTGTGGGGATGCTCATTTTCACACTCAGAGCATCCTCTTTACCCCAAAAACCACTTTTCATGTGATTCAGGTGGCTAAAACATCTCGTAAGGCATTATTTCTCTAAAGGTGTGTCAAAACGACAACCTAATGTTAATCATGCGACAAATTGGCACAAAAGTCAAAGTTTTAAATTTAAAAACTGACTTGTTTAAAAGGTTGGATGACATGGCAAAGGGGTCCCATATTAATTAGCGACTTCATTCAAATGCTATAGAGTCAAAACTTAGGATAAAGTTTAGAGTTACGAATCATGATTGGCATGGGAGATGACGCCAACCCCATGATTAGCGATTGGTTGTTTGAGCTCACGTGTGGGTGGTTGTATTGGCAAGAAGGAGGTGGAGCCTACCACATGATTTAACTCCATTCAAGCTCCAAGCAAATCCCCTCTCCCTCACGTGAACTCAAGTAAACTAGTCCATGTGCCCCTCACTTGGTTTCTGGCGTGGGTGTTGTGCCATCGTGTGGGTAAAACGCGTGGGTGTTTGGTGAGGTTGCATTTCCTCATGGAGATGTGGCATCTCCTCATTCCAATCACTCAAATCAGATCCACAATCATCTCCTTCAACTCCATTTTTCTGTTAGTTGGTGAGCCATCCCCCCTGGGGTCACCAATTCTCTGTATCTCCTTTCAAGGAAAAGGAGAAAATAACCATTAGATCATCCTCATGCACCACATTAAAATTATCCACCAGCTTGAAGAAAGTAGCAATATGATGGGTGACTGATTTACCATTATTCCCAAAAAACTCTAGGGCAACCCTATATAGCTCAATATGGTGATAACCACTGTTAGAAAACCCATTGATATTTGAGAAATCTATTGAGGGGCATGCATCGAGCAGGAGAGTACGAAGCCCTTCTTTACCCATAGTAGAACTCAACTGTTTAGACTTGAAGTAACAATGGAAAACATCTAGTACTGTATTAGGAAAGTTGTCAAGCTTTAAAATTTACTGTGTCGCATGAGCTCATCTACACACAACAAGTTTGAACAAATTTATGAGATACAAGGGTTTTATCCCTTCAATGGAGTCACCATGTGAAAAGAAAAATATGCATTTATAAATCTTTTACAAAAAATGTTTTTTGCTTTTCTTTGTAAAAATTAAAACTGAAAAAAGTCAGTGGAGTCGCCAGATGAAAATTAAAGATCTACTCTTAAGCATTCATCAAACGAAGAAAAAACAAAAAAGAAGAAAACAAAAGTTGTACTCCAGGAATAAAAGGATTTATCCTCAGCAACGGTGCCAAGAAATGTTGTCGCCTTTCACACACTAGGGGGGAACGTGGCAGAAATCTTCAAGCCACTCAGTGTGTCCTTAGGGGTGTTGAAATGATAACTTTGAAGGTCCTCCTTGTTACCACCTAAGTTGTACTTAGTGGTTTTTTATCAAGTGAGCCTGGTGAACCGGACAGGGTTAACCTATTCGGACTTTAGAAGACCTTCAGTCTTGCTTCTGGGAAGCCTTGTTGTACTATATCACATGTTCATACCCCATGGGGGAGTTGTAATAAATGTTCTAGCATGATAGTGTCTGTAAAAGACTCGGTCTTTTAGACTTTATTTGTCAATCCGATCAGCCCAAGCTGTTTTTTCCCTTGGTTATTATTGGTTGTTGAATAAATGACTGATAATTTCTGAGTTTTTCACTCCATGCCTCCAAAGTTGGGGTGGTTGGCTTGGCATTTAGGCCTATTAAGGTTATTAGAGTCTATGTGTCAATGTATAAGCATGCTAGACATCATGGTCGAGTCATATGAACATGTCTAAGTCCCCCTAGGTGTTTTTCAATTTTTCAAATTTTTAGTTTTTCAGTGTTTTTTATTAAAAATTTAATTTTTCCAAAACTTAGGCTATTTTTTAAAAGTTTAATTGGAAAATTTGATTTTATAATAAAAATGGGCCAAATAATCAGTTTCAGTCATGTAGGTGCTCATTTTCAAGCTAAGAGCACCGTGTAAACCCATGGACCCACTATTTCCTAGTTTTGACTGATTTTCCATCACTCAGGTCAGAAAGCCCCAAAAATCAATTATTGATTATTTTAATTAATAAATTGATGAATAATGTAGCAAATCCAAAATCCAAAATCAGTGGATTCTCAGCCGATTTGATTGAAATCAGTCAGATCTGAAGCAGATTGACTGGATCCAACAAATCCTTGACAGAAGGAGGTGATCAAATCAGATCCAGAGTTGATCTTCAGCTATCTTCATGGGGAATTGCGCCCTCTCTCTCTCCTTCACACGTGTGGACTCTTCTGGATGCTCCATGGACTGATGTGTCGGTGTATGGGTTGATGTGTCAGCTCAATCAATCCCTCGATTGACAAGTAGGCTCAGTTCAGCTTCAGTTCTGTATTGATGGACTCTCCATCAGCTGATTTCATCTGATTCCATGAGGAATTGCGCCCCCCTAGGCTGGATGTCCTGTATTTTGTATATATCCAGGCACAACCTCCTCTTCCAAGCTAGTTAGAGCTAGACTGAAGGGCTTGCCATTGTAACTATGTATTGATCATCATTTGTTGAAATAAAGAGAAGCTTTGGAGGCTCAATTGTGGAGTACCTTTCATGTGTGGATTATCATTGTCATGCTGCATTCGAGGTGAAACTGCTATTTTTTCAATTTTTTGCACTTAACTATTGTCTGCCTGAATGGTTATTAAAATCATAGGGATAGATCATTGTAAGTAAGCTTACTTACTTCTATTTCGCTGCATATGTTTGAATGAGCTAATACCTGTATGCTAAATAAGATTATTTGCTTGCTTTATCATCTACTTCTCATATGTATCTTCAGATTTAATGGTTCTGTTTGCAGGAGTTGTTTTGTAGCTTACAGGTTTGCCGTGACTGGAAGATCTATGGTTCAGGTTTGATTCCATTGATTTCCAACAAAGATTGCTAAGATCGTGCCCCTCGGTGCTTCACTACCAAGTTTCCTCTGTAGATCTGCTTCAACAACAAGCACCTCTCTTCCCCTTTCTCTCCTTTAAAAATCTTAAATTTTCTTCAAACTAGTTACTTTTAAGGTTTCTTATTACTCTGATCTGTCTCATTAAGAAAAATACACATAGATCTAGTTAGTAAGATCCCTTCCTAAGTCTAGATCTTAGTTTTGTTTTGCACATAAAGTTCAATTTTAAGAGATCTAGCTAAAATTACCTTATTTTCGCAAGCATTTTAGTGAAAATTCGTAGCTTGCTGTTAAGGTAGTTTCATTTGCTGTATGATAAAATTTAATATTCTGCAATAAAAGTGCACATTTCATTGGCTGCACAGACAGCAAGCCAAGATCCCAAGGAAAGCTTGCTTTCCTTGGTTCCTTTTTGACCTGTTTAGCTAGTTTTAAGTTCATCTTTTTTGAGTTAAGGTAGGCTCATCCAAAGGTACTCTTAAAGTGCTTTTGGGCATATGTTATTCTAACATGCTCGCTGGTTTTTAGCAGGTGTAACAGAAAATAAAGGAAGCTGCTGTTCGGAAGTGTCCTCAGGAGTGTTCAAATCCCCCCAGGGGTCTCCCATTTGACTAAAACCTTTGATTTTTGCACCTTGTAAGCTCTTGATTTCAATCCATATAAGGATCAAGAGGAATTATATCAGTTCTCTGATATTGTAACCGCTGTTAATAAAATTATTTTTTGAATAGGCTCTTTCGAGCCCATTCCCCATCCCCCCTGGGGGGATTTGCGTCGGTGTCCTTTTTGTTTCTTTTTGCTTATTTCTTTTCAAACTAGCATTGATCTAATCTGCAGGGTAGTATAGTTTATTTTATTATTAATTTCATATTCCATACTTTACATTTTAAAGTAATCTTAATACTTACCCCATGACTTCCCGATTGACCCGAAAGGGGAAAGAGATTCGTGGTAGGACTAATTAGAAAACTATAATTGTGTATCTATTTTCTTTTGATCATTTGTTTTTTTCAGCTATCATAAAATTAACCCCTCTTCGATTCCCTGATTGAGATCCACTTGGATTGAAAGAGGTTCCTGGAGGGTTTTCTTTTAAACAAGAACACTCAGTTTAAAACTTACTAAAATTTACAAGACTCCAGTGTGTATGCTCTGCACTTGGCTGCGGTTTGTCCGATCAGTCAAGCTATATCAAAAGCACTTGAGTGACTAGTATAATTAGGACTCAATCTCCCAAATTAACAAACCAACAGGTGAAAATCCAACACCTAGATCGAACCATCACGGTGACAAAATACCCAAAGGAAGCGGGAACTTCTGAAAAGTGACCTCGGGGCGCCGATCTCTGTCACACCCTAACAGGTGCGTTATGAACAATAGC
>LPNX011063013.1:77123-92533 GCA_001517045.1 Pseudotsuga menziesii
CCCATGTTTTTGGTGTGGGTGTGATGAGAGGACTTGAAAATTTTGTCCTTATGTATTTATGTAACAAAGTGACGTTTATGTAAATAAAATAAATGTATTTTTATACTTTAGAAAAATGGGTCTCATTTAAAAAATGTATTTAATAATTAAAGTGTTTAATTATTAAAAGTGAGAAAAGTTGTGGACCCTTGATTTTGTAATTTAATATCAACCCTAGATTAGGTAGTTGATAAAAGTAATTACAAAATTTAAGTATAAAACAATGAGAGAGGACAAATGAAAATAAATCACCATTAATGAGGAGAGAGAGAGATTGAAGACCAAAGGAAAGAGAGAAAAACCCTTTGGCACGAATTCCAATGCAAGTGATAGCATTTAATGCAGAATTGCAGCAGCATTAATGATAGTTTGAAGCAGTCCATACAACCACGTGTGGGCACATTTCTCGAGGCAGAAAAGTATAGAAAAGACAGACAGGTCGTACAACATTAATTGCAAGCAGTGGCACAAATTTCGAGGTAGCAGAAAAGTACAGAACTGATAGATCCGTACAACCACACGTGTGACAGAAAAGTACAGACCGTACCCACACGTGTGAAGGTACAATAAGCACATTTTTCGAGGTATTTTCCTGTAGAAGTTGTTTTTGGAAATATTGCCTGTTGGATTCAAAAGAATAATTTTTCTGAGTTGTAGAAAAATTATGAGATTTTCTTCTTTAATGAAAAATTTCTTTCTAGGGTTTTCCCCAAGCAGTGGGGTTTTGCCCGGTCATTAGACCAAAATTTATTGTGTTCATCTGCTTTAAAAATGTTTCAGTAGTTGACAGAAATTCTTTGAAGTTCATTTCAGCAGTGTGGTTTTACTTTCAGAATTTAAAGTTAAAACCCTAGTGTCTACAAATGCTTGATAGAATGTTATAAATGAGCAGTTTCATTTTTCTAAGTCAGATTTTCTTCCTGGTATCATAGCTGATGGTATCAGATCTCAGTTTAATAGTCATATTGAACAAGAAGTTTAACAGGTGTTCTTTGAAGTGTTAGATTTTTTTTTCTTCAGTTAATTTTTGGTTGAAAGTTGGTTCTCTTCAGATGATGAGCATCAGGTACGAAGATCGATTATATGGAATATCCAATTATATACCTTGGAAAGTGAGGATAACCGCAGTGCTCAAGGAGTGGAGAATCTGGAGTTTTGCAAGCACTGAGATGACAAAGGCCACAGATAAAGATGCTTTAGAAGAGCATGAAGCTGTAGAAGCCAGAGCTCAGAGGGTGATCCTGGATGGGGTGAAAGATCATCTCATTTCTCATTTGGCGGAAAAGAAGACTGCCTATGATATGTGGGATGCTTTGAAGTTACTGTTCGAGGCAAAGAATGAGAATCGGAAGATGGCCTTGAAAGACAAGTTGCACAATGTAAAGATGAACCTAGGGGAAAGTGTAACTTCCTACCTGACTCGGACGGCTCAAGTCAAAGATGAGTTAATAACGGTAGGGGAAACTATCTCAGACTCAGAGATGGTAAGAATAGCCCTCAAGGGATTTACCAAGAGATGGGATGTTTTTGTCAAGTGCATAGTTGGCAGAGAGAATCTCCCAGATTGGTCAAGACTTTGGGATGATTTTGTTAGAATTTTATCATATATGCAATATGATCTTAGGATCTTATCTGAGAGAATAACATGCACAACAATCAATAACAAGAGACAATGGACATAGATTTTTCCTCAGGGAAACCATAAAGGAGAAAACCCCGCAACTTCCTTAGAGATAGAAAGAGCACCAATAGCAAAAGTAAAACCCGAAAACATAAAGATGATCTCCGAGAGCTGATCTCTCTCACTTGTGCCAGCACTTCCTCTCTCACTCATGCGCCCGAGTTGAGTGAGTGTGTTTTACAAATAGAGAGACTCACTCTCTATTTATCCTAGTTTCCGACTTGACAATTACTTACCAGGGCCGACTTCTCTATGAGAGTCTAATAACCCTAGTGCCCCTCAACTATGAGGACTTTTCCCCCTGATCAACAAGGAGGGTTAACCTCAACTCAATTGTGGGGACTATTGCCTCGACTTACAATGGAGGGTTAACCTCATTGACTTTACATGACTTTATTATATTAATGACTCTCCCGATAGGAACATCAGGGACCAATGAAATACAATATATGAAATATACAAGTGAATACATTCGAAGTTACAAATACATCAACACTCCCTCTTAACTAGGAAGGTATTCTCTTGACATAATTCATCAACACAAGTCTTCGTCACTAGATCATCATTGGATCAACATCAAGTCTGGATCATCATTGGATCAACATCAAGTCTCGATCATCACTGGATCAACATCAGGTTTGGATCATCTCTGGATCATCATCAAAGCTGGATCATTAGTAGATCAAAGCTGGATCATCATTGGATCATCATCATCACTGCTTCTGCTATCTCGATCAAAGGTGCTATTTCTCAAATCTACTCATCACAGGAAGTTCTACAAAGCCAGCTCTCTTTCATGCTGGTTGTAGGCCTAGCTTCCATGTAGGCCTTCATCAACAGAGCCAACCCTTTTTCATGGTGGATGTACTGCCTTGCCTTGCAAGGACTTCCCCTACAGAGCCAGTCCTTTTTCATACTGGATGCAACACCTTGCCTCTTGCAAGGATTTCCCCTACAGAGCCAGTCCTTTTTCATATTAGATGCAACACCTTGCCTCTTGCAAGGATTTCCCCTACACAGCCAGTCCTTTTTTCATACTGGATGCAGCACCTTGCCTCTTCCAAGGATTTCCCCTCAGAGGCAGTCCTTTTTCATACTGGATGCAGCACCTTGCCTGTTGTAAGGATTTCCCCTACAGAGCCAGTCCTTTTTCATACTGGATGCAACACCTTGCCTCTTGCAAGGATTTCCACTACATAGCCAACCGTTTTTCATGCTGGATGCAGTACCTTGCCTCTGCAAGGATTTCCACCACAGAGCCAACCCTTTTTCATGTTGGATGTAGTACCTTGCCTCTGCAAGGATTTCAGTCCTTTTTCATACTGGATGTAGATCTCAACACTTATATCTGACCATGGGAGGAACCAATCCTACCACCATGTCAGAAGGGCATAACACTTATATCTGACCATGGGAGGCCCCGCCTACCACCATGTCAGAAAGGCACAACACTTACATTTGACCATGGGAGGAACCAATCCTAGCACCATGTCAGAAGGGCACAACACTTATATCTCACCATGGGAGGCCTTGCCTACCACCGTGTCAGAAAGGCACAACACTTATATCTGACCATGGGAGGCCCCGCCTACCACCATGTCAGAAGGGCTCATGGACTCATCACTTCCCCTTGGAAGGAACCTCGATTTGGAGAACACCCAGCTTCTCCCTGAAGTACTCAAACTTCACTCTGGCTAATGGCTTGGTCAACACATCAACTATCTGCTCGTCCATTGCAACATACCGGAGCTTCACTGCTCCTCTCTCCCAAGTAGCCGAGCAAGTGGCAACATATTTTTCCTCGGCTGTACTCAACGCCATGTAGGACTCCTTCTTGCTAAACCAAGAGATCACACCTGATCTCACACTGAAGCATTACCTCGAAGTGCTCTTCTTATTAATGGCACTGCTTTCCCAATCCGAATCCACATAACCCTCCAGGTTAATATTCTGATTTGTATCATACTTGAGCCCATACTCAACTGTACCCTTTAGGTACCTCACTGCATGCCTTGCAACCATCAGGTGAACATGTCTCAATGTGTTCACAACAAAGCAAATATCTGGTCTCGTATTTGTCAGTTACATTAAGGAACAAATCATCTGACGATACATCGTGGCATCAACCGACTCTGATGAAGCAACACTCAATACCTTCAGGTTCGATGCCATAGGTGTGGTCATGGCCTTGCAGTCCATCATCCTGAACCTCTTCAGGATCTCTACTGCATACTTCCCTTGTCCCAGGGAGATTCCATCCGCATTCTTCCACACCTCTATGTCTAGAAAGTAGTGCATCATATCCAAGTCCTTCATCTTGAACTTGGCAGCAAGTCTCCTTCTTGCAACTTTAATGAGTTCGTCTTTTCTGTCAGGAACAAGTCATCGACATATAACAGGAGCATCACTGGTATTCCACCTTCAACTTTGAAGTAAAGGTTGGAATGCACTTTACTCTCAGTAAAGCCTAGAGTCATTAGTAATCTGTCCACCCTGTCGTACAATGTCGAACCTCAGGATCTTCTACAGTCACTCCCTCTGAAGTGGAGCATCACTCTCCCTTTGCCTTTTGTACTCTATGTATTGAAACATTCTGTACTAGAGTGACAAGTGGCTTCCTTTGCTACTAATATTCTATGTATCTATCTAGGGTCACTGGATACCAAGATCCTCTATATTGAACCTTTTCAAAATTTCTTCTCGCACTCATCTGTGAGCTTGTCATCCTCTATAGGCTTTCATCTTCAACCTTGTAGCAAAGGTTAAGATCTTCATCACTCTAGGTGATCTTCAAGCTCCTCATGTATGTGTTATTCCATGGGTGCCTTTTGAGCTCATACAAGGCATTCTTTAATTTGCACACATGAGTATGCTTGTCATGTGTCTTAACTTCCAGTGGCTGCAAATGTCTCTTCGTAGTCTATTCCTTCTTTCCGTGAGAAGCCTCGTGCTACGAATCTTGCCTTGTATCCCACGATGTTTCCATCTACTGCATGTTGGATCTTGTAGATCCATATGGAAGACATTGTAGACTTCACTTCAGGTCTCGATACTGCATCCTAGACATCATTCTTCTTGAACTGGAACTCTCCTTCCCTTTCTTCTTGGTTACTTCTTCATAGCTGGAAGGTTTTGCATTAATGATGTTGCTCAACAGTGTCACATAACTGCATTGTGTCTGAGTCCTCTTTCTTTCTTTGAAAGTATCCTCATATTATTCTTCATCTTGTATTATTTCTTGAACTGTCATCACTTGTTTTTTGGGACAGGTCTCATCCTTCTTTTCTTGTAGGCGATTGTACACGATCTTTCCTACAAGTCAAATGCATTAGTTGCATGGTTAGAAACATTTCATAAAGCATATTCATAATGGAAAATTCTTATGCATAAAGATATAATCATGCAACTATTTTAGGCAATACAACATTCATCCATATCTCGCAGAAACTTTCTAGATGCCTTCCATCTCAACCATGACATCATTGAGATTGTGCACTAATCCAATATGTCAGCAAAGAGGTTTCATTCTAGATAAGTAGCAATGGAGAGTTGTATAGCACCATGAGCTACTTACCCATCACATGCATATTTGTAGTATACTGTCATTAATGCAAACATTCTATCATGCATAACACATCAACTTAATATAGACAAATGCATAACAAAACAATATCATGAAATGACAATTGAATACTTATCTTTTATTTGTTTCATGGGTAGACTCCTTGAGCCTTCATCTTTATCATCTTCTTCATTCCTAACATCATCATTTCTTATCCAAAAGCTAAGATGGATAAGAGGTTCTTCAAGAATTGAGTTCTTCATATTCCTCATCGCTTGAGGGATCTTTGAATCGTGAGAGCTAGATCTTCAGTTGCTCCCATCTTCTTTTCTCTTATTATGAGTCGAGCTTCTTCTAGTGTGCGCTCTTCCTAGGGTCTGCTGAAGGTAATCACTTCCTTTTGGCACACATTCCTCGAATGAATGAATCCTATGATCCTGGGAGGCCATTCAAGGTGGTTATCACAATTTCTGCATTCTCTACTTCTTCATCCACTGCTTCAAGTTGTTCTTTGATTTGAGAGACCCTTGTAAAGTATGACTGTATGGTCTCTGCATTCTGGATCTTTACATTCTTCAACTGGTTTCTCAAAGTCATCTTTCGATTAATGTTCTTCCCTTCAAATAGCTTGGTCAAAGAATCAAACATCTCTTTAGGTGTCTTTAGGGAAGACACTTATGGTATAAGGTGATCCTTGATTGAATCAACAATTATCCTCTTGACTAAGTTCTTCTTGTGTAAGGCTTTAGCCTCATCTCCCTTTGGAATTGGAACCTCTCCACTTATGTAGGTGTCCAATTCATTTTCTTCAAAAACCAGTGAAATCCTATACTTCCATGCTCGGAAGTTTTCAGCTTCACCAAGCTTGTCATTAAGCTGGTGTGATAGGTCATTTTGAAATGAGAACCTCAAATGTAAATAGCAAAAGATTAGATTTTATCGATTTGAGGTGTCCATCCTGGCTCAGGATCTCACTGATCTAGGGTTTGTTAGAGAAACCCTAATTTTCAAAACTTGGAATCTTTCAGATCTGATTAGATAGAAAGATGGTCCTCTTCAAGGCGAGCTGTCCAATGTACTCCTTTTCTGAAAATAGTGGAGGGAAGCTCCCAGAACAGGAAGCCCTAATTTTTCAATTTCCTCTGCAAAAATTCCTGATATTGTTTCTGCGGTATCTTCGCAATTACTGCTCCTCTGTGTCTGAAATTTCTTACTGAGGTAGCCTCGTCTATCCTCTTTCCAACACCACAGATTCTAGTAGAATTGGTTTCACCAATTGGGACTTATGAGAGTTTTATCAAGGTGACTTATGTCAGGACTGTTCAGCATAGCGAACTTGTACAGAATGCCACGTGTCCCTATTTCATCATCAGGGTTTGAAATTTTTACCACCAAAAGTATAGTCTGTGCCCTATCTGTAACATCTTGCGAAATTTCATTTGGACCTTGTAACCCAAGATATAGCAATTCTCCCTAGGTGTCCTGTTTAGGGATGAATCCTGGAAGAGGCTGGAACCCTGATTTGGAGGAATCATATCTCCCAGAATATAGCGAATATGAGGCTGACTTTTTTACACAGGGTACATCAGGATTTTATCTTCGGCTTGTGAAAATTTCAGCCCCTGAGGCTTCTTCAATCTCGAGATATAGTGAATTTACCAAAACTACCAAATTTAGTATTTTAGGGTGTTTCATGCTCGGGGTCAAACTAGGGTTTGACTTTCCCGGAGTTTCACTCAACCAAAAAACTTTGACCTTGGTCTCTAAACTTCGATTTTGATGAGGAGAGAAATCCTATCTTGGGCTCACTCAAAAATTCCTCTTCTGTAAAAAGCCCTAATTTCCCGCAACAAAAACTGAAAATGCCCGGAATCAAATTCCGCTTCGATAGATAGATGTGCCCTTCAAGGAGAGTTAGCCTAGTCTCCTTTTGTTGATAGATTGTGGAGAGAGACCCAAAAAGTAAGAAGCCCTAGCTTCTGCAGCCGCACAGTGTCTTCTTCTCAGGTTAGCTCTGATACCATGTTAGAATTTTATCATTTATGCAATATGATCTTAGGATTTTATTTGAGAGAATAACATGCACAACAATCAATCACAAGAGACAATGGACACAGATTTTTCCTTGGGGAAACCATAAAGGAGAAAACCCCGCAACTTCCTCAGAGATAGAATGATCACTAGTAGCAAAAGTAAAACCCAAAAACATAAAGATGATCTCCGACAGATTATCTCTCTCACTTGTGCCAGCACTTCCTCTCTCACTCATGTGCCCCAGTTGAGTGAGTGTGTTACAAATAGAGAGACTCACTCTCTATTTATACTAGTTTTCGACTTGACAATTCCTTACCAGGGCCGACTTCTCTATGAGAGTCTAATTACCCTAGTGCCCCTCAACTGTGCGGAATTTTCTCCCCTGATCAACAAGGAGGGTTAACCTCAACTCAATTGTAGGGACTATTGCCCCGACTTACAACGGAGGGTTAACCTCATTGACTTTACATGACTTTATTATATTAATGACTCTCTCGATAGGAACATTGGGATCCAATGAAATACAATATATGAAATATACAAGTGAATACATTTCAAAGTTACAAATACATCGACAGATTTCACCCAAGAGAAGATTCAAGAGGGAGCTTTAGGTGGGCAAGTGAATGAGGAGATGGAGCAAAATGTTGCTCTTGCAGTCAAATCCAAGAACAAGAAGAAGAAAGATCTAAGTCAGATAAAATGCTATCATTGTGGCCAGTTGGGACACTATGCCTCAAAATGTTCTGAGAAAAAGATTGTGAAGATTGAAAGAGATGTAGTAGCATCTGCAGTTGTAGAAGAACTTGCTACAAAGTTTGAGCTAGAGTTTTCTCTTGTCTCAATTGATTCCAGTAAAGGGAGTTCTACCTTTGAGCATGTTTGGGTTGTTGATAGCGGTGCAACCATACATATGACTGGAGTCTATGCCTCTTTTTAGATGATTTCAATGTTGGGACCAAGACACTTTGTTTAGACTGATGTTGATAGTCCCCAGATTGCTATCCAAGGAGTTGGAATGATTAGATTTCAACTAGACCTCAGAGAAGTCGTGGAAGTACATGGAGTTTTATTTGTACCTGAGATGAGAGTAGGCAAACTCTCAGTTTCATCCTTTGAGGATGATGGCTATGGGATGATGATCAGGTCTGGTCATATCTTCCTCTATCGAAGAGATGAACCAGTTGGTACCACTATCCTATTGGGAGATTGCAGGGACAGATTATATGTCCTCAGAGGGCATGTTGTACAACTAGGAGTAGGAGCAGGAGGATGGCTATCTGAGTCAGAGGATGATGATACTGCATTTGATAGAGATAAGGAGAGTGACTCTCTCCTGAGCACTGGCAGAAGACTCAACCAATCAAGTGATGGTTAAGTTTAGCAGGATAATGGGACTGAGGTCGAGTCTCTAGAATCAGAGTTTCAGTTCGAGATTGGACATATGTTTCCGAGGATGATTCTAGAGCAGGAGGGAGCTGTTGCAGGAGTCCGAGATGGAGATAATGCTGCAGACCTTCCTCGTTAGGAGGGAGTGTTGAAATGATAACTCTGAAGGTCCTCCGATGTTTTTGGTGTGAGTGAAGGTCCTTCGATGTTTTTGGTGTGAGTGTGATGAGAGGACTTGAAAATTTTGTCCGTATGTATTTATGTAACAAAGTGACCTTTATGTAAATAAAATAAACGTGTTTTTATACTTTAGAAAAGTGGGTCTCACTTAAAAATGTATTTAATAATTGAAGTGATTAATTATTAAAAGTGAGATAAGTTGTGGACCCTTGATTTTGTAATTTAATATCAACTGTAGATTAGGTAGTTGATAAAGGTAGTTACAAAATTTAAATATAAAACAATGAGAGAGGACAAATGAAGATAACTCACCATTAATGAGGAGAGAGAGAGAGATTGAAGACCAAAGGAACGAGAGAAAAACCCTTGGCACGAATTCCAATGCAAGTGACAACATTTAATGCAAAATTGCAACAGCATTAATGACAATTTGAAGCAGTCCGTACAACCACATGTGGGCACATTTCCTGAGGCAGAAAAGTACAGAAAAAATCTGACAGGCCATACAACATTAATTGCAGGCAGTGGCATGAATTTCAAGGTAGTATAAAAGTATAGAACTGATAGATCCGTACAACTAACATGTGACAGAAAAGTACAGACCGTACCCGCACGTGTGATGATACATCAGGCTGTACTGTACAACAGTCACATTTTTCGAGGTATTTTGCTATAGGTGTTTTTGGAAATATTGCCAGTTGGGTTCAGAAGAATAAGAAAATCTGACTTAGAAAAATGAAACTGTTCATTTATACATTCTGTCAAACATTTGCAGAAACTAGGGTTTTAACTTTAAATTCTGAAAGTAAAACCACACTACTGAAATGAACTTCAAAGAATTTATGTCAATTATTGAAACATTCTTAAAGCAGATGTACACAATAAATTTTGCTCTAATGACTGAGCAAAACCCCATTGCCTAGGGAAAACCCTAGAAATAAATTTTTCATTAAAGAAGAAAATCTCAGTAATTTTTCTACAATTCAAAAAAAATATTCTTCTGAACCCAACTGGCAATATTTCCAAAAACACCTTCTACAACAAAATACCTTGAAAAACGTGCCTGTTGGACAGTACGACTTGCTGTACCTTCACACATGTGGGTACGGTTTGTACTTTTCTGTCACACGTGTGTCTGTATGGATCTCTCAATTCTGCACTTTTCTGTTGCCTCGAAATCCGTGCCACTGCTTGTAATTAATGCTGTACGACCTGTCAGTCTTTTCTGTACTTTTATGCCTCGAGAAATGTGCCCACATGTGGATGTACGAACTGCTTCAGACTGTCATTAATGCTGCTGCAATCTGCATTAAATGCTGTCACTTGCATTGGAATTCGTGCCAAGGGTTTTTCTCTTTCTTCTTTGGACTTCAATCTCTCTCTCTCTCCTCTATGGTCAGTTATCTTTCATTTGCCCTCTCTCAATGTTTTATGATTAGATTTTGTAACTACCTTCAATAACTACCTAATCTACGGTTGAAGATCTTTTTACAAAATCAAGGGTCCACAACTTATCTCACTTTTAATAATTAAGCACTTTAATTATTAAATACTTTTTTAAGTGAGACAAACTTTTCTAATGTATAAAAACACATTTATTTTATTTACATAAACGTCACTTTGTTACATAAATACATAAGGACAAAACTTTCAAGTCCTCTGATCACACTCACACCAAAAACATGGGAGGATCTTTAGAGTTATCATTTCAACACTCCCTCTTAACGAGCAAGGTCCGTAGCATTATCTCCATCTCGGACTCCTGCAGCAACTCCCTTTTGCTCTGGAATCATCCTTGAAAACATATGCCTAATCTCGAACTGAAACTCTGATGCTAGCGACTCGACCTCAGTCTCATTATCCTGCTAAACTTCAGCATCATTTGATTGGATGAGTCTTCTGCTAGTGCTCAGTAGAGAGTCACTCTCCTCATCTCTATCAAATGCAGTATCAGCATCCTCTGACTCAGATAGCCATCCTCTTGCTCCTGCTCCAGCTCCTTGTTGTACAACATGCCCTCTCCGGACATATAATCTGTCCTTGCGATCTCCCAATAAGATAGTTGTACCAACTGGTTCATCTCTTCGATACAGGAAGATATGACCAGATCTGATCATCATCCCATAGCCATCATCCTCAAAGGATGAAACTGAGAGTTTGCTTACTCTCATCCCAGGTACAAATAAAACTCCATGTACTTCCAGGACTTCTCCGAGGTCTAGTTGAAATCTGATATTTCCAACTCCTTGGATAGCAATCTGGGGACTATCAACATCAGTCTAAACAAAGTGTCCCGGTCCCAACATAGTAATCATCTAAAAAGAGTCATAGATTCCAGTCATATGTCTGGTTGCATCATTGTCAACATTCCAGACATGCTCAAAGGTAGAACTCCCTATACTAGAATCAATTGAGACAAGAGAAAACTCTTGCTCATACTTTCTAGCAAATTCTTCTCAACTACAGATGCTGCTACATCTCTTTTAGTCTTCACAATCTTTTTCTCAGGACATTTTGTGGCATAATGTCCCAACTGGCCACAATGATAGCATTTGATCTGACTTAGATCTTTCTTCTTCTTGTTCTTGGATTTGGCTGCAAGAGAAGCATTTTGGTCCATCTCCTCACTGACTTGCCCACCCAAAGCTCCCTCTTGTTACCTACTAAGTCATACTTATTCGGTGTTATCAAGTGACCCTGGTGAACCGGACAAAGATGATTTGCTCGGACTTCAAAAGACCTTTAGAGTTGCTTCTGGGAAGTGTTTTTTTTATCTACCACATGTTCATACCCCCTTGGGGGAGTTGTAATAAAATGTTCTAGCATGGTAGTGTCTGTAAAAGACTCGGTCTCTTGGACTCATTTGTCAATCCAATCAGCCCAGAGTGTTTTTTCCCTTGGTTATTATTGGTTGTTGAATAAACGACTGATAATTTTTAATTTTTTCACTCAATAACTCCAAAGTTAGGGTGGTCGGCTTGACATTTAGGCCTATTGAGGTTATTAGAGTCTGTGTTTCAATGTATAAACATGCTAGGCATTATGGTCGAGTCATATGAACATGTGGTAAGTCCCCTAGGTTTTTTTTTTAAATTTTAATTTTAATTTTTCCACAAAACTTAGGCTATTTTTAATAGACTAAATGGAAAAATTGGTCTTGTAATAAAAGTGGGGTTAAAAGTCAGTTTCAGTGATGGGGGTGCTCATTTTCTAACTCGGAGCACCCGATAAACCCATAAACCCACTTTTCCTAAGTTTTGAGTGATTTTTCCATCACTCAGGTAAGAAAATCCAAAAAAATCAAATATTAATTAATTTAATTAAATAAAGGAGCAAATCCAAGTTCCTAAATGAGTGGATTCTCAGCCGATTTGACTGAAATTAGTTTCTATCGGTCTCCTTGATTTTTGTTGGGACTTTCCTTTGATCGAGGCATCAGTTTCAGTCCCTCTCAGCTCCTCTGTGAGTTCACTGGGGTTTGGAGGGCGTCTCTCTCCCTCATGGGGCGAATTGTGTTGTGTTGTCCATTCAGGATGAGTTGGGTGAGCCGATAGGTGGTGTGGTGGTGCCTCAGGTGAGAGGTGGCACACCCAGACTGCCTGATTCACTTAAGATCTCACCCAGTTCACTACAGATCATCTCCCAGCTCCTCTCCCAGTCAGGATTTGCACCCCCTATGGGCCAGTGGGCCTTGCTATTGTAATACTGTTGTAATATTTTCATTGTTGTAATAAAGAAGCTTTGGAGGCTAAATGGTATAATGCTCTCATGTGTGTGGAATAAGCATTGTCTTGCGGCTATTGATGTTGCCGGTTTTCCTGTCAATTTCTGCATCCGAACCTTGTCTGGCTTGAATGATTCAGCTGAATCAATAGGAGTGTAGTTGGGCAAGTAAGATTACTTGTTTTTTCTGTATCTCATAGCATATGTGTTTGAAGATCTAGATTATACATGTTTAATAAGCTTATTTGCATGTAATTCTTGTATCTTTTTTCATATATATATCTAGATCTCATAAGGTTTTGTGCAAGGTTGTGTGTTTAGCTTTCAGGTGGCAAGGATTGGACGAGCTGTGGATCTAGTTTGACTCCACTGTACATTCGACATTTTTGTGCAGGCATTGCCCCTCTGCATTCCACTAACAAGTTTCCCTTGCAGATGTATTCAGCAACAGGCCTTCCCCCTTCTCTTCCTCCATTTTATTAAAATCAATCTTCTAGTTACTTGTTCATCCTCTTATGATCAGATCCAGATCTAAAAATTGCTTATACATTGTTAGATCTAGTTCCTAAGAGTCTTGTTGCTTAGATTTGAAATTTCATAAAGAATATCATATTTTAAAGGTAGATCTAGGTGAAGAAATTCCTTTTTGCAAGTAGCTAAATTGTAGATGTAAAGCTTGCTCATAAGGTAGTTTTTTTTTTTCCGTTTTTTAAAGATTTCAATTCTGCAAGAAAGTGCACATCATATTGGCTGCCCAAAAGGCAAGCCAAGATCTCAAGGAAAGCTTGTTTTCCTCGGTTCCTTTTTGCAAAACTGAATTGTTCATTTTTAACAATTTTTTAACTTAGTCTTTTTTTCAGTAATTAGTGTGGTGACCCAAAACAATTTTAAAGTGTTTTTGGGCACATTTGATTTTAATAGCTTGCTGGTTTTTAGCATATTTAACAAAAAAGAGAAGGAGACTTTGTTCGTTTTTCGACTCTTGGGCGAATCGGAGCTTCCCGGAGGCTTACCCCACTGCTGTGCTTCCTTATTTGGGTTTTTGTAAGCTTGTTGTAAGCCTTTGGATCCCAGATAACAAGGACCAAAGTGCAATTAGTTTGCTGATATCGTAACCTTTAATAATAAAGAATCACTTCGAGTAGACTCTTTCGAGCCCACTCCCCATCCCCCCTGGTGGGATCTGCGTCCGTTTCACTTTTTCGTACTTTTTCCCGTTTTTTGCTTTAGCTTAGTCTTGTTGTGCATGATTGTATACTTTGATTATATTTGTCCTTATTCCATATTTTGAAATCAAAGTAATACTAATACTTACCCCATGAATCCCCGATTGAACTGAAAGGTGAAAGAGGATCGTGGTAGGATTAATTAGAAAACCTATGGTGTGTGTTTTTGCTTCTATTTTCATTGTTACTTTTCACAAGCAAACAGTAAAATGAACCCCTCCTTTATTTCTTGATTGAGGTCAACTTGGACTGAAAGAGATTCCTGTAGGGTCTTTTTTTTAACAAGGACACGCTCTTAAAATTTACTAAAGTTTGGCTGCGGTTCATCCGATCAGTCAAGCTACATCAAAAGCAACGCGAGTGACTAGAATAATTAGGATTCACTTTCCCAATTAACCACTGCAGGCGAAAATCCAATGCCTCGATTAAACCGTAAACGGTGGCAAAATACCCAAAGGAAGTGGGAACTACTGGATAGTGACCTCGACGCGCCGATCTCTGTTACATCCTAGCGGGTGTATTACAAACATAGTCTCAAAGACTCCATCCAGCCCACACATTCTTTGCGGGTAGCAGTGTTGCAAACATCAGTGCGGCGAAAAAATCGGCAGGGTCTAGGAAACATCGTTTCGGGATATCTCGGCAAAACATCGGCAAACATCGAGAAAAAATCGACAAACTTAAAAAATAGAAAAATATTCATTTTTTTTCAATTTTTTAAACATCGAAAGCAACAATAACATCAAATAAACACATTGCTACATGAATATGGAAAGAAAACCGATATATAAGATATATAAGATGTCTAGAGAATCGAGATACATCACACACACAAAATGGATCATATCCTTGCATCTTAAGTCATCAAAAATATAACAAATGTATCTCATGATCATCATCATGACTCACGAGTCATCTAAAATGAAGTAAAGTAAATAAACTATTGATTCCCTCTACCCCTTTTACAGGAAAAGGTAATTGCTGTGCAAATGGCCTTTCCTCTAGAATTAGAAGTAGGTGCCCTTGAGGCTTGTGGGCCTCGTACTGGACTCTGACGTCCTCTAAAAGAAGACCCTGCAAAATGACGTCCTCTAGAAACTGGAGAAGGTGGCCGAAACTGATGTCCTGAAGAATGAGAAGGTCGAGGAGGTAGTCCTGCAGCTCCTGCTCCTCTACCAGTACTAGTGCCTGTGCTACCACCAGGTCTATCTCCCTCTAGCTCTGACTGTGGCACACTCCCAGAATCGGTGTGAAACTCCTCTGGAACTGGAACATGCTCATCCAAATCCTCTGAGATTGTATGAGTCTCACCATGATCACTATCAGTAGCATGATCATCCTCTAGCCAATCAGGGGCTACCTCCATAACAGGCTCCTCACACTCTGCCCTCCATGCAGCGGTGGCGTCAATCTCATCCAATGAAATGGCCTTCGCATCAACTTTTCTCTGATATTGCTTCACCCACAACCTGATATTGTAGTGGACGTAGACCAAATCATTAAGGCGCTGAGTATCCAACCTGGAGGAGGATCATAAATATTAAATATTAAAGTGGCATAAATCTATAAATTAGAA
>LPNX011063013.1:103117-136107 GCA_001517045.1 Pseudotsuga menziesii
ACTCTGGTACAGAATGTTTCAATGCATAGAGTACAGAAGATAGAGGGAGTATGATGCTCTGCTTCAAAAGGAGTAACTACAGAATATCAAGAGGTTCGACATGGTACGACAGGATGGATAGATTACTGATGAGTCTAGGCGTTACTAAGAGTAAAGCGGATTCCAACCTTTGCTTCAAGGTTGAACGTGGAAGACCAGTGATGCTCCTGTTATGTGTCAATGTACTATTTTCTAGGCATGGAGTTGTGGCAGAATTTCCCTGGGACAAGGGAAATATACAGTAGAGATCCTGAAGAGATTTGGGATGATAGACTGCAAGGCCATGACCACACCTATGGCATCGAACCTGAAGCTATTGAGTGATACTTCATCAGAAGCAGTTGATGCTACAATGCTCGTCAGATGATTGGGTCCTTGATGTACCTGACAAACACGAGACCAGATATTTGCTTTGCTGTGAACACCTTGAGCCAGAGCCTGACAGATCCGAGACATGTTCACTTGATTGCTGCAAAGCATATTCTGAGGTACTTGAGGGGTACAGTTGATTATGGGCTCAAGTATGAGGCGAGTCAGAAGATTAACTTGGAGGGTTATGTTGATTCAGATTGGGCAGGTAGTGCCATCGATAGGAAGAGCACTTCAGGGTGTTGCTTTAGTATGGGATCAGGTGTGATCTCTTGGTTTAGCAGGAAGCAAACTTGTGTGGCACTGAGTACAGCTGAAGCAGAGTATGTCGTAGCTTGTTCAGCTAGTTGTGAGGTAGTATGGCTAAGAAAGCCACTATCTGATTTATTTGATCTCCATTTGGATGCTACTTATATATATTGCGACAACCAGAGTTGTGTGAAGTTGTTGGAGAACCCGGTGTTCCATGACAAGTCGAAGCATATCGAGATCAAGTATCACTATATTAGGGATATGGTGCAGAGGGGAGCAGTGAAGCTCCAGTATGTTGTGACAGACGAACATATAGCTGATGTGTTGAGGAAGCCATTGGCCAGAGTGAAATTTGAGTACTTCAGGGAGAAGCTTGGTGTTCTCCAGATTGAGGTTCCTTCCAGGGGGAAGTGATGAGTCCGTGAGCCATTCTGACATGGTGACAGAATTGGTTCCTTCCATGGTCAGATGTAAGGGCTGAGCCATTCTGTCATGGTGAGAGGATTGGTTCCTTCCATGTCAGATATGAGTGCTGAGCCATTCTGATATGACTGTAGGATTGGTTCCTACATGATCAGATATAAGGGTATTGCCATTCTTTGAATGGAGGTGGTTGGTCAGTTACCAGGAATACTCGGTCTAGCACCGAGGGCCTTTCTGATACGACTGTAAGATGTAGTCTTACATGATCAGATGTGAGCGCATGGCCATTCTGATGTGATTGAGGGATGTGTTCCCACTTGATTAGATATAAGGGTTGTTGCCATTCTTTGAATGGAGGTACCTGGTCAGTTACCAGGAAAGCTCAGTCTAGGACTGAGGGCCGTTCTGATATGACTGTGGGATGTGTTCTCACATAATCAGATATGAGTGCATGGCCATTCTGATGTGATTGAGGGGCGTGTTCCCACTTGATCAGATATAAGGGCTGTTGCTATTCTCTGGCAGAATGGAGGCACCTGGTTAGTTACCAGGAACCCTCAGTCTGGGACTGAGTGCCCTTCTGATATAGTTTGAGGATTAAGTTCCTTCCATGGTCAGATGTAAGTGCTGTGCCTTTTCACAGATGGTAGTAGGTGTGTCCTACCATGCTGGTGATTGTAAGTGCTGTGCCTTTCCACAGATGGTAGTAGGTGTGTCCTACCATGCTGGTAGATGTAAGTGCTGAGCCTTTCCACAGATGATAGTAGTTGTGTCCTATCATGCTGGTGGTTGTAAGTGCTGAGCCTTTTCACAGATGATAGTAGTTGTGTCCTATCATGCTGGTGAATATGAGTGCTGGGCCTTTCTAATGTGATTATAGGATTGGTTCCTACATGATCAGATGTGAGTGCTGGGCGTGCCTTTCTGACATGGTGTTGGATGTGTTCCTCTCATGGTTAGATGCAAGTGCTGGGCCGGCCATTCTGACTTGGTGTCAGATATAAGCGCTGAAGAAGACCTACATGGAGGCTAGGCCTACAACCAACATGAAAAAGGGCTGGCTCTGTAGAACTTCCTGTGACGAGGAGAATCATGAGATAGCACCCGTGATGATGATCCAGCAGTGATGATCTAGATTCAGTGATGATGATCCAGATCCAGTGATGATGATCCAGATCGAGTGATGATCCAGATCGAGTGATGATCCAGATCCAGTGATGATGATCTAGATCGAGTGATGATCTAGATCCATTGATGATGATCCAGATCGAGTGATGATCTAGATCCAGTGATGATGATCCAGATCGAGTGATGATCCAGATCCAGATGAAGATGACTTGAAGATTAAGATGACGAGAACTCAATGATGATCCAGATGATACAAAGAAGAAGACTTGTGCTGATAAATTGTGTCGAGAGAATACCTTCCTAGTTAAGAGGGAGTGTTGATGTATTTGTAATTTCGGAATGTATTCATCCGTATATCTTATGTATTGTACCCCGATGTTTATTCTGGGATGTGTCTGTAATGTATTTGAATCATGTCATGCCCTGATGTTCCTATCGAGAGGTTCTATAATGTAAACAAGTCATGTCAAGTCATTGTGGGTAACCCTCCTATTGGTCAAGGGTTAAAGTCCCCACAGTGGTGGGGCCCTAGGGTTATTAGACTATCCTAGAGAAGTCGACCCTAGTAAGTAATTGTTAAGTAAGGCCGACATGTTGGAGTGCGTTTCAAGTGAACGAAAGAATATAAATAGAGAGTGAGCCTCTCTATTTATCACACACACACTCACTCATTGGGGTGAATGAGTGAGAGAGAGAAGTTGCTGGGATCAGAGAGAGAGACTACTGCTGTCGGGAGATCATCTTTATGTTTTCGTGTTTTACTTTTGGTGTTGATTCTATCTCTAAGGAAGTTGTGGGGTTTTCTCCTTCATGGTTTCCCCGAGGAAAATTCTTTGTGTCTCTTGTCTCTTGTGTTTTATTGTTGTGCATGTTATTCTCTCAGTTAAATATCCTAAGATCATAATGCTAGCTTGAATGATAAAAATCTAACACATAGTCTCAGAGACTCCATCCAGCCTACACATTCTTTGCGGGTAGCCTTAGCGGTTGTTACTTTTGGACATACTCCAATTACCCCCTGGGTATATTTGGAGTCCCCCCCCACCTAATTTAATTCACTCATTTTTTCACATTAATTTAAAATGTACCAAGATACAATTGCACAACATTCACTCCAGCACTTGCAAGCACTCTTAATTATTTTCAGCTCCATTTAAGGCACTGGTCAACTGTTTATTTATTTCAATCTATACGTGATTGGGTGTTGTATCGTGCTTATTTGTGATTGTCTCATCATGTTATCTGTTGTTTACAATTGTTAAATCAAAACTCCTAAAAAACTTACTCATTTAATACCATCATCATCTAAGTAATCAGCCTTAGTAACTTGTAGGTTCTACCCCCCTTGGCTTCGTTAGGAGTTTGCCTAAACGAAGGAGTCAAGAATAAGATGACAGCCTTGACTCGAGACTTGCCCCCAAGGACACACCGAGTGGCTTGAAGATTTCTGCCACGTTCCCCTCCTAGGTGTGTGAAAGGCGGCAACACCTCTCGAATCTCCTCTTTGGTGAAATCATTCCAAAGTATTGACCAATCTGGAATCTTCTCTCTGCCTTCTATGCACTTGAAAAAAACATCCCATCTCTTGGTAAAGCCCTTGAGGGCTATTCTTACCATCTCTGAGACTGAGATAGTTTCCCCTACCGCTGTTAACTCATCTTTGACTTGAGCCATTCGAGTCAGGGAGGACGTTACACTTTCTCCTTGGTTCTTCTTTACATTGTGCAACTTGTCTTTCAAGGCCATCTTTCGATTCTCATTCTTTGCCTCGAACAGTCAAGAAATTACCACATTCAACTTTGTTCTCACTGCTTTGTAGCGATTTTCTTCACTTAATTGATCCTCTGTGTTTTAGACGGTGTGTGACGTTCACCATAGGAGTTTCACAGAAATTTGATCTCACGATTCGATGGACAATAGGAGAATGAAGATTCTCACCAATGCTAGTAAGCCAGGCTGGGAATGAAACACGATTGGGACATTACAGTTTAAAGCTTTGAATTTAACACGCAGTCAATTTAAGATTTAATCTCATGCAATTTAACTGGTGCTCAACCATGAATTAGATAGAACAGATCAAAATCACTTACAACTTTCAGTGTCTGCAACAATTTCCTTAATCACCCACGATTTTGCAAAAGAAACTTCAGTTACATTAAATTCCCGAAATAAATTCTTGATTCCAAAACATTAAAACCATTGGCAGATGTAATTTTGACATATTCAGTTTTCTATTTGCAAAGAGGTCTTTACACAGTATTTTATGAGAAGATTTCTTTCTTTCTCCCTTTTCCCCAAAAACTAACTCCCCAAAAATGAAAACCCCCCACATTAAAACCAAAACCTCCCTTCCCAGAAACAAGGAAAACTACCCTAACTGTTTTTGTTTTAGTTTTAAATCTTTATTTAAAATCTAACCACCTCCTAACTAGATGTCCAAACTTTTTGCCTCAACTTCAACATGTGACCAATGTTGATGAAATTGTCATTGATGCCAATGAGGTTTTGCAGTGGCCTCTGGAGATGGTCTTAAAGCCTTATGAATGATAGAGAAGCCCTTGCCCTTATATTTATAGAATCAATGGAAAGAGCCCTAAGATGCCTTGATGAAGCATTGTTGAGCCATGAAGATTCAGTGAATTCACATACACTAGTTCTTGGTAAGGAAACATGAAGAAATTGAGGGTGTGATGGCATGGCTCATGCTTGATCGATACGATAATGATCATTGAAACATGGATCTTGGAACCCATGGAGCTGGCAGGCTGTTCTTAAAACCTTGCACATATTATTGGTATAGTCATAATGAAGAAGTCCTTGAAGTTCTTGAAGAAGTCTTGATGAAGCCCATTGCAAAAACTTAAAGATTTAGCAACTCGGCCTAGTTGATGGAAAAGGCTCTAAAGACAGGTCGACCCAGTCATTTTAGACCAGCATATGAGGTCGGCCCCAAACAAAACTAAATTAAAATAAAAATAAAATCTTCTCATGTCGGCTCCAAATATAAAATCTACAAGTCGGCTCATAAAAAATTCATTAAAAAATTATAATTTTATACAAGTCGGCTCAGCAATTTATGGAAGAGAATTAATATAAATACCTCATCACGTTTTTACTTTTTTATGTGCGAAATTTTTGTGGTTAGCTCTGAGATTGGACTGAGGCTCGGTGGCAGCAGAAGGAAATTTCTTGGGACAAGCGTGGGAGCAATCAAGGATACACGAGGTCAAGGAAATATTTTTTTTTGGCACAACGTTGAAGCAATGGAGTTGTTGCAGCATTAAATTTTTGGGTGAATTTAGTAGAGCTCTGCGATTTTGACTGAGTGGCAGCAGTAGGAAATTGTTTTGGGACAGCGTGGGAGCAGTCAATACCCGAGGTTTCCACAGGAAGATTTTTTTTTGGTGACAGTTCCAATTTTTGTTATTCAGCAGTCTGACCTTGCCCTAGAAGGGCTGCCGAAGTTTGTGCTAAGTCTGCTGAGGTCTGATCCAGCCAACTAAGGGTCTGAACATGTCCCAGTAAGGCTTCTATGGAGGTGTTGATGCCCTAGCAAGGGATCCCATAATTCAGATCAGGCCCTAGAGGTTTGCCAATGCTTGTTCAAAGGCTGCTTATGACTGCTGGGTGCAATTATGCGGTTACAACAGGCTGAATTGTTGGTCAATATGCTGATAATCATTGGCTCCAATCTCTTTGATATACGAGGCTAATTTAGGGTTGCTTTCCCATGCTAATTTGGCAGCCTAAATGTTTTTTTTTTGGACTGTAAACATGCTTAGATTGATTACTGCTGATCTGGGATGCTTAATGTTTGTTGTGAACTTCAAAATGTCCCCATATGTTCCCAGAATTCATTCTTGACTGCCCAGAATTATTATTTGCTATGATTAATGCTGAAGATATGTTCAGATTTAGGTGCTGGGGTTGACTTCATGCTCAGAGTGTTGATCAATGTTGAGCTTGGATGCAATAATGCCTGGGAGGAGAATTTTGTTGCTGCCTCAGGTCACAAATTTGCCCAGAACCAACTAGAAATGCCCCTTTGATGTTAGCTTATTGGATGATATATGCCCAGAACTGAAGAAAGATGATCACTACCCGCTGTTCATGCCTCTTGACTGCCTGAAGTGTGCTTTGATGAAGTTGACAAAATAAGTATAATGATGAAGTGATGAAAATGCCCTAGTTACTAACACAGTTAGCATTTGAAGGTATACATTGCTGAAGGTCAAAGTCTGGTGAAAGAACAAAGGCTTGAAGAAAGTCAATTGCATGTCCAGTCACAAAGACCAGACTAAGTAATGAGCAGCTTCAAGTAAGTACTCCTTTCTGCAAGCATCTTCTGTTATCTTACTCAGATGAACTATGACCAGTACTTAAGGGTTGGAGTACTTTCCAAGCCATAGATCCGTTTGCCTCTAGTGAACTGTGGGTAGTTTGTGAGTGTGACTGGGAGCCTGGGCCTGTAAGCTGTGAGTGTGACTGTGGCAGTGTGGAGTTGGAGAGTGGGGTTGTGGATAGAGTGAGTTTGGTGATTGTAACCTGTTGGAGGTTGGGCTGCTAGCCTGGTGGAGCAATTTCATTTTCCAAATTCCAACATGCTTCAATTCTTAAAGATTTGGTCCAAGAGAAAGCAGTGAGGCACAGATATATAATAACATTGGAAGGTTGAATTGTAGTGTGAGCTTTGCAACATTTTCAACTCCTATTCGAGGAAAGCTTAGCCAGGGTAATGAACATAAGGAGTACTCGACAATGCTGCATAAAGCCTTGGAGGGTGCTGTGATGTTAAATACATTTCCCAAAGCTGCAGTTGATGTTTTTGCCCTAGTTTGGTGGTGTGACAGAGTTAATTGACTTGGCAATGATTTGAAGGGCATCTCCATCAAAGGCACATCAGGAAAAGCACAGTATCAGGTATGCACAATAGTATGATCACAGTGGTAGATGAACTGTGTTTTAGACAGCAAAATAATTTTCTCAGTAGTGGAATGTAAGCAGTGAAGTTTACATAGTCTGGGTTATCAGTCCGAGTTTACACAGTCTGAGTTTGAGGTATTTGAAATTCTGCTCAGTACAAATTACCTTGCTGGAGGCAATTATAACTCAAAGGAACGGGTTTGATCCTTGAAGTCAAGGTTAGGCTTCACAAGCAGTTTACAATGTAACAGAAGTAATATCTTAATGTGCACAAATACATTGACCCTGATGCTGAACTGTGTGATGAGATGAAAATGTCTTGACTCAGCCAAGACTTGACAGGTGCAGACCTTTGAAGGCATGGGCAGATTGTTGAAGAGATGAGACAGTCTAAGTTGCTCAGCAGTTGTGCATGGTCCTGTATTTGATGGCAAAGTGAAGACTGCAATGATAATACCCAGTTTGAGTTTGATGTTTACAAGCAGCCTGAGTTTATACCTGGTTTGAAAGCAGACATCCACAGTCCAATGATGATGCCCTAGCATGGCTGAACAGATATTCTACACAGTCAATGCATGAAGAGGTTATGATGACAGTAATTTGAAGTTTGATCAAGATAGGTTTGATAGTGTATACAAGGTCAAGGCCTGATGCAACAGTATTGACAGCCGGTTGATGATACAACCAACCAAAGATAGGACCAGCAACCAAGTGAACCAGACAATGTGGTTGATGAGCAAAGCTGAGTTTGTTGAGCAGACCATGATGACTTGACAGTGAGCAATATTGATGATGAGCAGATGAGCATGATCAGAGTTGAGCAGATGATCAGCACTAATGATCAGCAGCTGAATTGATTGAAGAAACAGATGATATTGATATGACAGTAAGCTTTAATGTAAATGCAAACTTGACTCGCATTTTGAGGTTAGGATACCTCAAACCCCTTCTTAGTAGGGTCTAAGAAAACCAGGCAGGGTCCTGGATTAAGAGTAGGTGTTCTATGTATCAATAGGTGCTGATTTTGCCTAACGGTTGTAGCCGAACCAAACTAATATAAAAAGATTACAAATTTATATGGTGTGGTGTTCTTCTGTGTTATGGTTCTTGATGAGTTAAATGCTATGATGAAATGTTTATGTGATTGATAGATTGATGAATTGGTAGTTATCTGTGTCAAGCAAAGAAAATGTTTAAAATTGGCTTTACACTGATTCACCCCCCCTCAGTGTCAACAACCAATCCATCACATTGCTAAGCCTTTTGTTTAAATGCTTGCCTAATGCACGTGCATCAGGCTCCCCAAGAGAGAAAATTTTATAATTTCTTGCTCATAAGATCTTCTACAGAATAACTGGCTTGCTGTAGCACTGCTTCATCCATCCAAGTAGAATCCTCCATCGGATGCTCTTTCCACTTTACCAGATATTCTAAATATTCTTTCTTCCTGGTCTTCTTGGTAACACGTGTATCCAAAATATGTTCAGCTTCTAAATTAGTTGCTAGAGGCATTTTATTCAGCCATTGCTGTTCTTTGCCTTCAATGTGGTCAAGATTTCCAGAAGCTTGAGTTGAATCATCAGCTGTGTAGGAATACAAATCTGCTACATTAAAAATGGGTGAAATGCCAATACCTGGAGGTAGCTCCAGCTCATAAGCATTCATAGAAAACTTGGGAAGAACCTTACAGGGCCTTATCTTCTTCATTTTCAAGTTGTACTCTCCCTTTGGAAGCCTGAGCATGAAGTTCTAGAAGCTAGAGCTCAGAGGGTGATCCTGGACGGGGTGAAAGATCATCTCATTCCTCATTTGGCAGAAAAGAAGACCGCCTATGATACAAGGGATGCTTTGAAGTTACTGTTCAAGAAAAAGAATGAGAATCAAAAGATGACCTTGAAAGACAAGTTGCACAATGTAAAGATGAACCAAGGAGAAAGTGTAACCTCCTACCTGACTCGGATGGCTCAAGTCAAAGATGAGTTAACAACATTAGGGGAAACTATCTCAGACTCAGAGATGGTAAGAATAGCGCTCAAGGGCTTTACCGAGAGATGGGATGTTTTTGTCAAGTGCATAGTTGGCAAAGAGAAGCTTCCAGATTGGTCAAGACTTTGGGATGATTTCACCCAAGAGGAGATTCGAGAGGGAGCTTTGGGTGGGCAAGTCAGTGAGGAGATGGAGCAAAATGTTGCTCTTGCAGCAAAATCTAGAAACAGGAAGGAGAAAGATCTAAGTCAGATCAAATGCTATCATTGTGGCTAGTTGGGACACTATGCCACAAAATGTCCTGAGAAAAAGATTGTGAAGACTGAAAGAGATGTAGCAGCATCTATAGTTGTAGAAGAATTTGCTACAAAGTTTGAGCAAGAGTTTTCTCTTGTCTCAATTGATTCCAGTATAGGGAGTTCTGCCTTTGAGCATGTCTGGGTTGTTGACAGCGGTCCAACCAAACATATGACTAGAGTCTATGACTCTTTTAAGATGATTACTAAGATGAGTCCCCAGATTGCTATCCAAGGAGTTGGAATTATCATATTTAAACTAGACCTCAGAGAAGTCCTGGAAGTACATGGAGTTTTATTTGTACCTGGGATGAGAGTAAGCAAACTCTCAGTTTCATCCTTTGAGGATGATGGCTATGGGATGATGATCAGGTCTGGTCATATCTTCCTGTATCAAAGAGATGAACCAGTTGGTACCACTATCTTATTGGGAGATCGGAGGGACAGATTATATGTCTCGCGAGGGCATGTTGTACGACCAGGAGCAGGACCAGGAGGATGGCTATTTGAGTCAGAGGATGATGATACTGCATTTGATAGAGATGAGGAGAGTGACTCTCTCCTGAGCACTGGCAGAAAACTCAACCAATCAAGTGATGGTGAAGTTGAGCAGGATAATGGGGCTAAGGTCGAGTCTCTAGCATTAGAGTTTCAGTTCGAGATTGGGCATATGTTTCTGAGGATGATTCTAGAGCAGGAGGGAGCTGTTGCAGGAGTCCGAGATGGAGGCAATGCTGTGGACCTCCCTCGTTAGGAGGGAGTGTTGAAATGATAACTCTGAAGGTCCTCTCATGTTTTTGGTGTGGGTGTGATGAGAGAACTTGAAAATTTTGTCCTTATGTATTTATGTAACAAAGGGGCGTTTATGTAAATAAAATAAATGTGTTTTTATACTTTAGAAAAGTGGGTCTCACTTAAAAATGTATTTAATAATTAAAGTATTTAATTATTAAAAGTGAGATAAGTTGTGGACCCTTGATTTTGTAAAAGGTTCTTCAACCCTTGATTAGGTAGTTATTGAAGGTAGTTACAAAATCCAAGTATAAAACATTTAGAGAGGGAAAATGAAAGATAACTCACCATAGAGGAGAGAGAGAGATTGAAGACCAAAGAAGAAAGAGAAAAACCCTTGGCACGAATTCCAATGCAAGTGACAACATTTAATGCAGAATTGTAGCAGCATTAATGACAGTCTGAAGCAATCCGTATAGCCACGTGTGGGCACATTTCTCGAGGCAGAAAGGTACAAAAAAAACTAACATGCCATACAACATTAATTGCAGGCAGTCGCACGAATTTCGAGGCAGCTAAAAAGTACAGAACTGACAGATCTGTACAACCACACGTGTGAAAGAAAAGTACAGACCGTACCTGCATGTGTGAAGGTACAACAAGTCGTTCTGTACATCAGATACGTTTTTCGAGGTATTTTGCTATAAAAGGTGTTTTTGGAAATATTGCCAATTGGGTTCATAAGAATAATTTTTCTGAGTTGTAGAAAAAATTCTAAGATTTTCTTCTTTAATGAAAAATTTCTTTCTAGGGTTTTCCCCAAGCAGTGGGGTTTTGCCCGGTCATTAGACCAAAATTTATTGTGTTCATTTGCTTTAAGAATGTTTCAGTAGTTGACATAAATTCTTTGAAGTTCATTTCAGCAGTGTGGTTTTACTTTCAAAATTTAAAGTTAAAACCTTAGTGTTTGCAAATGTTTGACAGAATGTATAAATGAGCAGTTTCATTTTTGACAAAAAATCTTTGAAGTTCATTTCAGTAGTGTGGTTTTCCTTTCAGAATTTAAAGTTAAAACCGTAGTGTTTGCAAATGTTTGACAAAATGTATAAATGAGTAGTTTCATTTTCCTAAGTCAGATTTTCTTCATGGTATCAGAGCTGATGGTATCAGATCTCAGTTTAACAAAGTCATACTGAACAAGAAGTTTAGCAGGGGTTCTTTGAAGTGTTAGATTTTTTTTGCTTAGTTAATTTTTGGTTGAAAGTTGGTTTTCTTCAGATGATGAGCATTTGGTACGAAGATCGATTGGATGGAATATCCAATTATATACCTTGGAAAGTGAGGATAACCATAGTGCTCAATTTGTGGAGAATCTGGAGTTTTGCAAGCACCGTGATGACGAAGCCCATAGATAAAGATGATTTAGAGGAGCATGAAGCTCTAAAAGCCAAAGCTCAAAGGGTGATTCTAGATGAGGTGAAAGATCATCTCATTCCTCATTTGGTAGAAAAGAACACTGCCTATGATATGTGGGATGCTTTGAAGTTAATGTTCGAGGCAAAGAATGAGAATCGGAAGATGGCCTTTAAAGACAAGTTTCACAATGTAAAGATGAACCAAGGAGAAAGTGTAACTTCCTACCTGACTCGGATGGCTCAAGTCAAAGATGAGTTAACATCGATAGGGAAAACTATCTCAGACTCAGAGATGGTAAGAATAGCCCTCAAGGGATTTACCAAGAGATGGGATGTTTTTGTCAAGTGCATAGTTGGCAGAGAGAAGCTTCTAGATTGGTCAAGAATTTGGGGTGATTTCACCCAAGACAAGATTCGAGAGGGAGCTTTGGGTGGGCAAGTTAGTGAGGAGATGGAGCAAAATGTTGCTCTTGCAGCCAAATCCAAAAACAAGAAGAAGAAAGATCTCAGTCAGATAAAATGCTATCATTGTGGCCAGTTGGGACGCTATGCCACAAAATGTCCTGAGAAAAAGATTGTGAAGACTGAAAGAGATGTAGCAACATCTGTAGTTGTAGAAGAATTTGCTACAAAGTTTGGGCAAGAGTTTTGTCTTGTCTCGATTGATTTCAGTATAGGGAGTTCTACCTTTGAGCATGTCTGGGTTGTTGACAGCGGTGCAACCAGACATATGACTGGAGTCTATGACTCTTTTTAGATGATTACTATGTTGGGATCGGGACACGTTGTTCAGATTGATGTTGATAGTCCCCGGATTGCTATCCAAGAGTTGGAATTATCAGATTTCAACTAGACCTCAGGGAAGTCCTGGAAGTACATGGAGTTTTATTTGTTCCTGGGATGAGAGTAAGCAAACTCTCAGTTTCATCCTTTGAGGATGATGGCTATGGGATGATGACCAGGTTTGGTCATATCTTCCTGTATTGAAGAGATGAACCATTTGGTACCACTATCTTATTGGGAGATCGCAGGGACAAATTATATGTCCTGAGAGGGCATGTTGTACGACCAGGAGCAGGAGCAAGAGCAGGAGGATGGCTATCTGAGTCAGAGGATGATGATATTGCATTTGATAGAGATAAGGAGAGTGACTCACTTCTGAGCACTGGCACAAGACTCAGCCAATCAAGTGATGGTGAAGTGGAGCAGGATAATGGGACTGAGGTCGAGTCTCTAGCATCAGAGTTTCAGTTCGAGATTGGGCATATGTTTCCGAGGATGATTCTAGAGTAGGAGGGAGCTGTTGCAAGAGTCCGAGATGGAGATAATGCTCCGGACCTTCCTCGTTAGGAGAGAGTGTTGAAATGATAACTTTGAAGGTTCTCCCATATTTTTGGTGTAGGTGTGATGAGAGGACTTGAAAATTTTGTCCTTATGTATTTATGTAACAAAGTGACGTTTATGTAAATAAAATAAATGTGTTTTTATACTTTAGAAAAGTGGGTTTCACTTAAAAATGTATTTAATTATTAAAGTGTTTAATTATTAAAAGTGAGATAAGTTGTGGACCCTTGATTTTGTAAAATTGTCTTCAACCCTAGATTAGGTTGTTATTGAAGGTAGTTACAAAATCTAAGTATAAAACATTGAGAGAGGGCAATTGAAATATAACTCACTATAGAGGAGAGAGAGAGAGATTGAAGACCAAAGGAGAAAGAGAAAAACCCTTGGCATGAATTCCAATGCAAGTGACGACATTTAATGCACAATTGCAGCAACATTAATGATAGTCTGAAGCAGTCCGTACAACCACGTGTGGGCACATTTCTCGAGGCAGAAAAGTACAGAAAAGACTGACAGGCCGTACAACATTAATTGCAGGCAATGGCACGAATTTCAAGGCAGCAGAAAAGTATAGAATTGACATATCCGTACAACCACATGTGTGACAGAAAAGTAAAGATCATATCCGCACATGTGAAGGTGCAGCAGGCCGTACTGTACAACAGGCACGTTTTTCGAGGTATTTTGCTGTAGAAGGTGTTTTTGGAAATATTGCCAGTTGGGTTCAGAAGAATAATTTATCTGAGTTGTAGAAAATTTTCTGAGATTTTCTTCTTTAATGAAAAATTTCTTTCTAGGGTTTTCCCCAAGCAATGGGGTTTTGCCCTGTCATTAGACCAAAATTTATTGTGTTCATCTGCTTTAAGAATGTTTCAGTAGTTGACATAAATTCTTTGAATTTCATTTCAGCAGTGTGGTTTTACTTTCAGAATTTAAATTTAAAACCCTAGTGTCTACAAATGTTTGACATAATGTATAAATGAACAGTTTCATTTTTCTACGTCAAATTTCCTTCAGGGGGCAAGTCTCGAGTCAAGGTTGTCACCTTGTTCTTGACTCCTCCGTGTGGGCCAACCCTTAATCGAAGCCAAGGGGGTAGACCCTATTAGTTTCTAAGGCTGTTAAGGCTTAGTGTAATGATTTATGAGTGAATAAGTTTATTTAGGAGTTTGATGAAAAATACTAGAACAAGCATATTGCAACAATATATGTAAGCACGACAACATATAAATTATCTCAACGCATGATATTAAAATGATCTTAAAGCAAATGATTGTATGACAACAAATGTAATACCAGTGCCAATAACAGAGTTGAAAAAAAGGTAATGCTGTTGTAGTGCTGAGAAGTGTGTTGTGAATTGTAATATCCCAAATACAGATATTCTACTATTTTCTATTCTAGTGCTTGCTTAAAGCCTCTAGATTTACAATAAGGAATGAAGGTCTTCCCGTGCCGAAGAGATTGACTGGAGCATGCAGAGGTTCTGACCTCTCTAAGCAAGCTAGCGAATTGGTTTATTGGTTTAGCTACTCACGCCCCCAGCTACACAAAATTGATGAGAATTGCTCCGGATGAGCAAACTGGAAGCTAATGATCACCTGGTACTAAAGGATGATCCTGCTGATTATAATGGTGCCAGTATTTAGAAAATAAACAGTGATCTGGAGACCCAACGAATGCTTTGGGGTTTTCCAGTTCAAAACCCCCCCAGCTGCACACGTGTCCCTGCAAACAATCTTCTAATGGGTGCCAGATAGTTGTATATGGATAAATAAGATGAAGAGCTGATGGTGGACTTGGATGGCCTACCCTGAAGGAGACTAGGGTAGATATTTCATTGGCAAACCCTCGTTAGCTGAAGACGCCATCTTCAACCTCAACTGCCGTGGCTGCACGCTGTGTTGCTACTCAAAAGCTCCAAATCAATAATAATCATAAGTGTGTTTCTCCATTCACTTTACCATTCTTTTATAGCTTCCAACTGCGAATAACCTAACTTTTACGTAATTAGGTCACTTTAACTTCTAATTTGCAAATGACTTGCATGCAGGTGCATGGAGACTCAATCGGGTGCATGCATCATGAAATAATGCTCAGATGTCATGCATGTAGGTGGCCTTTGGCTCTGGTGGCCCCCGTCTACCCAATGATGATATAATATTGATGCCCTAGGTCTTCTTATATGGCATCAGTCCACAGCTGATTCCCTGACGGTAAGTGCCCACTCGAACCTATGGGAATCATATAGGTTAGCGGTCTGGTCCTCAATGCCTAAGCAGAAGAGGACATTACAGTCCTCCCTGCTCGAATTTGCTTGTCCTCAAGCAACTGTAAAGCTGGGTGTTGTAATACCTGTTCTCCCTCCAAAGTGGCCTCCTCTATAGGCAGATCTTTCCACTGAACCAAGTAGTCTTTGATGATTCTGTTCCTCAGTTTTCGCTCTCGCACCTCTAGGATGTGCTCGGGAATTAAAATCAATTGCCCCTCATCATCAAGGGGGGGAAACTCGGAAGATGTAACAATCTGTTGATCGATTGCTTTCTTGAGGTTGGAGACATGAAATACGTTGTGAATCTTGCTCTCTACGGGTAGTTCTAGCTCGTATGCTACCTCTCCAACCTTCCGGATTATCTTGTATGGACCATACAGCGAGGTTTGAGTTTTTCTGCTCCTTTCTTTTTAAGAGATGACTGTCGGTAAGGTTGGGGGCATAAATAAACAAAGTCTCCTACCGCAAAACTGCGCTCAACCTTGTGCCTGTCCGCATATATCTTCTACTGATTCTGAGCAGCCTGTATGTTCTCCCTGAGTATCTTGAGGATATCTTGACCCTCCTGAATCCACTCTATGGCCTTGGGGGCCTTGCTATCGCCGAATATCCGGTCTGCAAAAGTGGAAGCATCATACCCATACAGAGCTTGGAAAGGGGTCATCCCAACGGCCATATGGTGGGTGGTGTTGTAACAATGTTCACCCAAGTGTAGCCATTTGATCCATGTCCTCTGCTGTCCTGCTATGTAATTTCTCAAGTATCCCTCAATCCTCTTGTTGACAATCTCTGTCTGCCCGTCACTCTGTGGATGATAACTTGTGCTCATGGCTAACTCGGTCCCCCCTAACCGAAAAAGGTCTTGCCAAAAGGTTCTTGTGAATTTGCTGTCCCTGTCACTGACAATGGTCTTGGGTAACCCGTGGAGTCTAAATATCTCTCTGAAAAATAGTTTTGCTACCTGTGCTACGAAATAATTTGAAGGAATGGCAAAGAAGTGAGCGAATTTGGTCAATCTGTCCACCACTACGTACAAGCAGTCTCTGCTCTGAACCTTGGGTAGCCCAGTAATGAAGTCCATAGAGATGCTTTCCCAGTTCTGCTCGGGAATAGGTAAGGGTTGTAGTAAACCAGTCGGGTGGGTGTGCTCTATTTTGTTCTGTTGGCACAAGTTGCAGCCTCTCACATGTTGTCTCGCATCATTCTTGAGGCCCTTCCATGAGAACCTTTCTCTAATCTGTATGTAGGTCTTGAGAAACCCCTGATGCCCTGCTAATGGTGAATCATGCAATGCCTGCAAAGTCTTCTTCTTGAGGGAAGATTCTGGAACCAAGAAGATTCTATTCTTGTAGTATATGATGCCATCAATTACTCGGTACCTATCATCCTGAATCTGTCCATCCAATAGCTCGCAAGCAAACTTATCTTTGGAGTACTCAACCAAAAGATGAGATCTCCAATTTGATGAGATGCTCATAAGGGATAAAGTAGCTGATCGTCTAGAAAGTGCATCGGCCACTACATTGTTCTTTCCCTTTACGTACTCAATCTCGAAGTCATAGGCCTGAATTTTGCTTACCCATTTCTGTTGCCTCTCGTTAAGCTCTTTCTGCTCTAGGAAGTATTTCAAGCTATTGTGATCTATCTTAACCTTGAATCTGCCACCCACTAAGTATTGCTTAAACTTGGTTAGCACATGGAGAATGGCTAACATCTCTTTGTCATATATCGAATAGTGGCGCTCATAGTCTTTGAGCTTCCTGTCTCAAATGCAATGGGGTGGTTGTTCTGCATTAAAACTACCCCAATTTCCTCTCCTGAAGAATCAAATTCTAACATGAAGGGTTGAGAAAAGTCTGGTAGAGCTAACACTGGGCATGAACTTGTTACCTTTTTCATTTTCTCGAATGTCTGTCGTGCTATCTCCGACCAACTGCATGCCCCCTTCTTGGTAAGATCGGTGAGGGGTGCGGTTATTTGTGAGAATCCACTGACGTACCTCCTGTAGTAGGTGCAAAGGCCCAAAAAGCCCTTTAGTTCTGTCACATTTTTAGGTGTAGGCCAATCCAATATGACCAAAATATTCTCTAGGTGCACCTGGACCCCGTTGGCCCCTATCACATGCCCCAAGTATAACATCTCTTGCATGCCGAACTCACACTTGGACATTTTGGCATATAGTGACTGCTCCTATAGAATGCCAAGTACTTCATCTAGATGTCTCAAATGTTCTTTCCAAGTTCTACTATATATCAATATGTCGTTGAAGAATATCAGAAGATACTTACGTAACTGAGCCTTGAAGATATGGTTCATGCATGTAGCTGGTGCATTAGTGAACCCGAATGGCATCACTAGAAACTCATAATGTCCGTAGTGGCAACGAAAGGCGATCTTTGGAACATCCTGTTCCCTGACCCGAATCTGATGGTAACCTGAGCGGAGGTCAATCTTGGAAAAGTACATTGCCCCCTGTAATTCATCCATCAACTTGTCAATCCTGGGGATGGGATACCTGTTCTTTATGGTCTTTTGGTTGAGTGCCCTGTAATCAATGCACATGCATAGGGTTCCATCCTTTTTCTTTACTAGCACTATTGAAGATGCAAATGGACTGGAGCTAGGTTTGATGTTTCCTAGCTTGAGTAGTTCCTTGATTGTACTTTCTATCTCATCCTTGTACCTCCTGGGATGTCTGTAAGGAGTGGTGATAACTGCTTGAGTCCCGTCCTCTAACTCAATAATGTGCTCAAATCCCCTATCGAGAGGTTGACCCGCTGGAAGGTCTCCGAATACTGCCTTGTGCTTTTGCAATAAGGCCTCTATATCTGCTGGATGTTGTGTGGCCTTATCTGGTAGTTTCTTGTAGGTAACCAAACACTCTGTTGCCCACTCAATATCTCCCTGTTGGAGTACTGCCTCCATCCTGTGTGATGTCACTGCTGTGGGAGGGTAGGTATTCATCCCTCTCAATACTACCTTCTGTCCCTCTGCTTCTATGAACTCCATCTCTATTGTCTGGTAGTTTGTGGAATACTTCCCTATGGAATACAACCAGTGAACTCCTAATACCACATTAATGTCAGGTACATCTACCACATAGAATGTCTCTATCACTGTATAATTCCCAAGCGTTACTTTTAATTTAGGAATCCTCTGACCACACTCCATGGTGTGACCTGCTGCAGCTACTGAAAACCCATCAAAACTCTCAGTTTGAATGCCTCTCTTTTTAACCCATGCAACATCAATAAAGTTGTGGGATGCCCCACCATCTATCAACACTCCCACTCTGTGGCACCTCTGATCCGGAGGATGTGGAATCTAGGAACCCCTGTCATGGTAGCAATGGTACCTCCTGAGGGCTGTCCCTCATCAACTATCTCTGGTGTCTCTCCCTGCTCTTGATCCTGATAATCCTCATCTTCCCCATTGTTGGAATAGGCCTCTATGTAGTAGGCCTTTCCCTTTCCTGAACATCTGTGAAGATATCTATTATTATTATTGTTGATTTGGAGCTTTTGAGCAGCAACACAGCGTGCAGCCGCGACAGTTGGGGTTGAAGAAGACATCTTTAGCTAACGAGGGTTCGGCAGTGCAACTATATGCCCTAGTCTCTTTCAGGATAGACCTTCCAGGTTTATCAACAACATTCATCGTATTCATCCATATCCAACGATTCAGTATCCACCGGAAGATTATTTGCAGATTCGGGGGTGCAGCTGGGGTTTAGCTAGAAAACCCGAAGGTATTCATTGGGTCTCTGAATCCTGGTTTATCTTCTGTATATTGGCATCACCTTCACCGACAGGGTCACTCCACTGCATTGGTGGTTCATTAGCTTTTGGTTTGTTCATTTGGAGAATTTATCAGCAGATCCTAGAGGTTGGGGGGCGTGGGCACCAGACTGGTAAACCAATTCGCTAGGGCTCTTGGAGAGGTCAGAATCTCTGCATGCTCCAGTCATTCTCTCCGGCACAGGAAGATCTACATCTCGACAGATTCTTGGCCCCATTAGACACCTCCTTCACCAAAAACGTCACCTTTAGATTAAGAGAGGGTTTCGTGCTGCCAAGCGGTAACATCGAGAAGGAAGCAATATTACTTCACCAGCTCAGCTTTATCTGCATGTGTCTTATCTCTGGAGCATCTTCAGCTTGATTATCAGTGGTAAGTGTTTACCTTATTGCTACAATTCTCTGCCCTAGATCAGCCATAATTTAGGGCCATTAGCACGACACCTCGCATGCACATTTTAATTCAGTATTATTGTAAATCCTGAGGCTACAAGCAAGCCCTTTGAGCTGTCAATTTAACTGACAAATATACCTTTCTTTTTGGAAAGCTCTAGCTTAGCCCTCTTTTCTTTTGGCACATGAATGTAAACCGGAGTGCTAAAAATCCTCATGTGGTCAATTGCAGGTTTCTTGCTAGTGAAGACTTCTTCTGGAGTATTCTCCCCCAAGATAGCATGAGGGCTTCTATTTTGGATGTACACAGGAGTACATGTAGCTTCAACCCACAAGGATAAAGGAAGATCTAGATTAGTAAGCATGGCTTTAGCAGCTTCACAGATGGTTATGTTCTTCTTTTCTGCAACCCCATTCTGTTGGGGGTTGTACGGTATTATCATCTCTTTCTTGATTCCTGCTTCTCGGCAAAAATCATCAAACTCATTAGATTCATACTCACCTCCGTTATCTGATCTCAAGATACAGACGTGTCTGCCTGTCTGATTTTCAATCAGAACCTTGAACTCTTTAAACCCTGTCAAAAGTTTCACTTTTGGCCTTGAGGAAGTAAATCCATGACTTTCGAGAATGATCATCTATGAACAAGACATAATATAAACACCCACTTAACGAGGGTGAAGTCTTGGGCCCACAAATGTTAGAGTGAATCAAATCCAATATACCTTCAGATCTATTCTTGCTTCTGGAAAAGGATTTCTTAGTGTTCTTACCTAGAGCACATCCTTTGCAAATTCCATCATGTTTGGGAGAGACCTTTGGCATACCTGTGACCATCTTCTGTAAGCCTGGAAGAGTTGTATAGTGAAGGTGTCCAAATCTCCGATGCCACAACTCACATGGATCAACTGTGTGATGAACCAAAGCATGAGTGGAATTTTCGGAAGCCTTATAGACACCTCCCTCTCGAACCCCAATCTGTACTACTGAGCTTAGTTTCTCTTTCTTTGCCCATAGTAGGACTTTCTTGTCCATGAAGAGGACTCTGTAGCCCTTATCCTCTAAGCTAGCAACAGAGAGAAGGTTCTTCTTCAAACCAGGAACATACAAGACATCATCAATATGTAAAACCGTACCTAAATCAAGTTGAAGTGAAGTTGAGCCAACTCCTTCAATCTTGTAAGTGGAGGCTGTTCCTGGACAACCTTTGTTTCTTTTAGTTTTACCTTTTTTCCCCCTTTTTGGTATTTTTTTAGTCCAATCACTCTCCGAAATTAGACTTAAGTCCACCTGGCGACTCCACTGTCAGTTAACACCTCAAGGTATTCTACTAGAAGAAACTCTGAAGGTTTGTTCGATTTCATCCCTGACCCTGAAAAAGTCTATAGGAGGAGATTGAACAAACTAGCTTCTCGTAGGATCCTTGCAGAACTTGGATTTGAGTCTGTTGATATCCACCTTTTATTTCCAGAAAACTTAGAAAATTTGCAAAACAATAACTGTTTCCTTGACACAATGGGTGAGTTCTTTACTCATCTCAACTTTACTCAGATAGCAGGTCAACCTCATGACATTCCTGAGAAGGCTATCGACAAACTTATGACATATAACGGCACTGATGCCTCTGTCTCTGCTGAGCAACATCTCAGAAACTTATCCAGACATTGTGGTGCCCATGTCAGGGGTACTGACAAGCATGAAGATGTATACATGACCCTGTTTGCTTTGTCTTTGGATGGCAAGGCTGCAACTGGTATGATAATTTGCCAAACAATTCTTTCACCACCATAGCGAACTTCAAGACTGCTTTCCTTGGAAAGTTTGGCAGTAAAAAGGAACCTAGACATCTAGTAGCAGCTTTGACTAGCATGAAGAAATCTGAAACTGAAACAATGGATGAGTTCAATAATAGGTTCACTGAATTGGCAAATTCCATCTCTGCCACTTATTCTCCTCCAACAGCTTTTGTTTTGGACTATTACATCGAAGCTTTAAGTGGCAAGATCCAGTACCAGATTAGAGACAGGGAGCCGACTACTTTACTTCTAGCTCAGGGTTTGGCTGTCAAAATTGATAAGAATATGCAGTCATCTCGTGAATCTAACCTCCAGGGTTATTCAAGGTCTTCAACTCCTTTGAAAATTAATGAACCTAGAGACAAGGATCCTTTATCAACTATGAAGGATGCCTATGAAAAACAGATGATTGAAATGAAAAGAGAAATGAAGAAAAATATGGAGGAAGCAGAACGAAAACATTTAGCGCAGTTGAAGGAAATTCAGAATAGGGTAATAACAATGGAAAGAACTCAAACTCAGCCTGTTCCTAGAACCTTTCCTGCCAAACCAACATGGCAGAGAAAGAATCTCAACCATGAGCAGCGGCCTCCTCATCAGCTTGAGGCTACTAATGTGGTTGAGCCTTACAAACCTTTTTGTAGAACATGCAAAGATTTCCATGAGGAATCTGGTTGTCATTATGCATGTTATGGCCAGGAGCATGGTTACCCCGAGGGGTGCGTTCCCAGTACGTCTACAAGCGAGCCTGATTCTATCAACAACACAGATGACATCCCTAGCATCTCCATAGGAAATTGGCCACATGCCAATCATTATGAAAAGAAAGTTGAGCACTTAACTCAATACTATGGTGAGATGCCTTCAGCCGAGCAGATCAACAACACTTAAAACTTCAAGGGAATAACTTATCAAAGAAAGGGGTCGTCTGCACAGAATATTCCTAAGGTAATAGCTCCTAGTCCTCCCAAAGAAGTAGAAACTAAAGAAATTGTTGATTTAAGTTTTGACTTAGGTAATTGGCTAGCAAATACAAAAGTCCTTGTTCCAGTCCTTGAATTATGTAAAATCCCTGGCCAAAGAGAGAGACTTTTGAAAATCCTAGACCCTCCAAGTAATGTTGATTCTCAAACTAAAGAAAGTCCTTCAAATCTTGTAAAGCCTCTTACCCCTAAAAAGGTCACCTTTTCTGGTACTATGGAGCGAACTTCAAATAATGTCTTTGCCGATCCACCTATAGTTCTACATACTAGGGACCCAAGAAAAGAAGATCATCCCCCTTTTTACATATCATTGATGATGGGTGATCTTCTTCTACACAATTGTATGTTAGACTCGGGATCTAGTTCTTGCATCATGACCAAAAAAGTCATGCAGCAGCTTGACTTAAGAACCACAAGGCCATACCAGAATGTATGTGCCATGGACTCTAGACCGGTTAAAGTTGAAGGGATGATTGAGAACCAGTTAGTTAGATTGGCTAAGTATCCAGATATCCAGATCACCATGGACATCCTTGTTATTGATGTTCTGGACAAATGGGGTATGTTGCTTTCTAGGAAATGGGGTGCCACTTTGGGAGGATCTATCCAGATGGATTGGACCTATGCCACCATACCAGCATCAGAGTTTTCACTTGTTAAGTTGTATTCTGAAAAGGAAAAAAGACACCATGTTGAAAACCCTCAAAGACCATTAAATGAGTATGCTTACCACACTGATGAAAATGGCTCCTATCAAATCAACTTCACCTTCTTGGAACCCATCCAAGAAGAGATGAAGACCGAAAAGCTTAGTGAGTTGTGGAGAATGAACTTTGATGGTGCTTACTCTAGAACAGGCAAGGGGGCTGGTGTTGTCATTATTTCACTAGAGGGTAAGGTGTTCAACTTTGCTTTCAAATTGGAATTCGAAGCAACTAACAATGTGGCGGAGTATGAGGCACTTCTACTGGGCATTGAGATTGCCAAGGACATGGGGATTAAGTTGCTTAATATTAAAGGGGACTCTGATTTAATTGTCCAACAGGTTAAGGGTCAGTTTGCATGTAAGTGTCAAAGACTTAAAATATATAGGAATGCAATCTGGGATACAATGGAATTCTTTGATGCCCTTAACATAGAAGCAATCCCTAGAGATCAGAATAGTGCCTCCGATAAGCTGGCAGTTTCAACGTCAACTCTTCAGCCATCAGATGAGATGTTAGAGGGGGATTGTCCTTTAGAGATTAACTTCAGATCTTCTGTTCCTGATAATCTTGAACATTGGCAGGTTTTCCAAGATGATGCACAAACATTGAAATTTATTAATCATATTGATAAATTTTCCAATTATAAAGCCAATGAACCTGAGGAAGGTAAAGAATATCAAAATGAGGGTAACCGCTTCAATCCTGTGACACGTGGCTTTGTTGCCTTAGAAAACATATTTCACAGACAGGATAGAAGAAAGAGCAATGTTGAGTAGATGAAGCCGGGTGATTACGTTGAAATCAACATTGGGACGGAAACAAAACCGAAAATCATAAAAATTGCAAAAGGTACTTCTGAAAAAGAAAGGAATAGCCTCATAAATCTAGTCAAAGAGTATAGGGATGTATTTGCCTTTGCTTATGACGAACTCAAAGCCTATAGGGAAGATGTATTTCAACATACTATTCCCTTGAAGCCAGAATGTCAAAAAGGCAAGCCTTTCAAACAAAAACTTAGGCAAATAAATCCTAAGTTAGCACCAATCATTAAAAAGGAGTTAGAAAAAATGCTAGCAGCAAAAATAATAGCTCCTACGAGACATTCAACGTGGTTCTCTAACTTGGTCGTAGTTAGAAAGAAGAACGGGAGTACAAGGATATGTATAGATTTCAGAAATCTAAACATAGCATGTCAGAAGGACAATTACCCCCTCCCCAACATGGAGACCCTTCTCCAACGGTTCACTGGATCGAGCATGATGTCGATGCTGGATGGAATTTTTGGGCTGGGAGGATTTTTCCCCAGAGCCTAATAGAAAAATCATGTTTAGTTTATGGATATTTTGGGCATCTTTGTCGTAGTTTTGTGCTTTCAGGAGTTGTAGACCAAGCCAGCATAGAGGGCTAACAATCTAGCACGTTGGGCAAGCATTTGCGGCTGCCAAGTTGCTTGTCGCTGTTATGTTCTTGGAGGCTTGGGAGTAATGGAAAGTAGTCAGTTATACTTCCATTCTCCTGGCCTCTGATTATGGAACGGACCAGCCTGATCTCCCTTCTGCAAAACGCAAAGCCTTTTTGAGTCCCCTTCTGATTCCATTCACCCTTCTGATTCTGGCACTGGCCTCGAGGACTGATCCTCCCTTCCCTTCCTGCCCATCAATTCGACTCATTTACCTTTTGGCTACCCGTGTTTCTCTAAGGCAGCCTCTTCAAATCACCTTGTCCTCAGTCGCACCTGCCTTAGCGATTCGAACTTAGGGAAACCCCCCCTAGAGTTGGAGAAGAGCTAGCGTGAAGCGAGGAGAGAGAAGGTGTGGTGACATTGGCCTCTCTCTCAAGAAGTTGTCGTTGGGCCGACGCGCCTGCGGTTTGGGCTTTCAGCACCCGCGAGCCAGTTTCGGGCGACAACAGAGTCATCTGCAAGTTCCACTTGTGTAGTGAACTTCTTTCTGTAGCTGGTGAGTGCTCCACGGTTACTTGTCATATCTCTGGAGGCACCACTATCTACTAACCAAGAGTTGGCACTATCGGTGATGGATCTAGGGAGAGCAGAGATTTCTAGGTTCGTCTTCTTTGGTAGCCCTGGTGTTCTTCTTCTTCTTCTGCAACAAAAGCTTGGAATCTTATTTAGATTTTCCTCTTGGGCTGCTTGCAATCGCTCTCAAAGTGCCCAAACTTGTGACAATTATAGCATTCCACCTTTGAAACATCAATGTGTTTACCTTGTGGTTTCTTTCCCTTCTTTTGCTGAGGGGAGGGATTCTTGATCTTCTTTATCTTAGCTGTAAGGGCAAGGTTACTGTCCTTGGTGCCAATTTCCTTGCCTGAAACTCTTCCTTTTTCTTCCAAGCAATCATGCCAAAGTCTATCAAAGTTTGGCTTATTTTCTCGTCAACTCACTGATGCTAGAAATGTTTCCCAAGAATTTGGGAGACCATCGACTACAGTCTGTACAAGGTCATCATCATCCACAGTAATATCAATAGCGGTAAGTTGATCTCTTACCTATGCAATCTTTGTGAAGAAGGGTCCAACTCCTTCATCCTTGTTCATCTTCAGTGTCCGAAGCCTTTTCTTCAAAACTCTCTTCTAACTAGGGGCCTTCTTTTTATATAGGTCCGTCAAGGTGTCAAAGCATTCTTTGGTAGTCTTTAATGATGTGATGTTGGGCATCAAGTCTTCCTTGATAGAGTGATAGATGATCCTTCTAGCCTTTGCTTGTTTCTTCTTGAAAATCGCCCTGCCAACATTAGATGTTGGTTCTTCTATGGTGTTAAACATCAAGTCATCAAGGCCATTTCCCTCTAGGATGGCTATGAACCTAGCCTTCCAAGAATTGTAGTTCCTTGAGCCTTCAAGCTTCTCTTCCGGTCTAAAAATGTTGGTAGCCATCTCTGCTACTAGTCAATTGTCAAGTCTGCAAAATATCCCAAGGTCTAGGAAGACAACAATAATCTGCCTTTTACTGGGTTTTCACATGCTAAGCTCTGATACCATGTTGAATTTTAGCATTAGCATGAATTCTTTAAACTTTTGCAGACTGTAAGATAACAAAAAAAAATGCAGTAGAAGCATCAACAACATCACACACATTGAACATAGTAGTTTTTCACGGGGAAATGTTTAAAGGACAAAAACCCCAGAAGCATTAGTAATTCATCTCTTAAATGAGATGACTTAAGTTTCTCAGAATTATGAGATGAATGTTCTCCAATAATTTCCAAACCCTAATAGATTTGAATAATAGATCAAAAAATTCACAGAAGATAGTTTTTACATAAAAAAACCAAATTAGGGCTTTCTGCCCTAATTTTCTCTCTCCTGCCTAGCTGTCTACCTAGACCAAATTTTAAGTCTACCTGTGACCTACCCGAGTTCCGTACTGCTGCCCGGAACTATTTCTTCCTACCCGGAGACTTGCCTGAGTTGCCTGGACCTCTGTCTTCCCTTCCTGGATTCCTGTCAGCCTGCTCGAACTCACTGTCAACTTGCCCAAGCTCCTGTCTGCCCTGCCCAGACCCTATCTGCCCTGCCCGAGCCTATTTCCTCTTGTCTGAAAGTAGAACCAACCTTCCCGAGGGTAGATTCAGCCTGCCCGAGAGTACAGGCTACTAACCGAAGACTGTTCATGATGGGAAAGGGATTCCCGTGATAGATCAGGGTAGCCATGAAGATTTTGTAGCAGCCTGTGAAGAAATGGAGGCTGCCTGTGAAAATTTGAGCCTTCCCGTGAAGACTTCAAGGCTGCCCGAGATGCCCTAGTTGCTGCCCGTGAAGATCTGAAGGTGCCGTGAAGGTTTTGCAGTGAACTAGGGTTGAACCCTAGCAGTCTTTAATGGCTGGGACAAACCCTAACAGATTTAGGGTTAGATGTATATGCCCTAGCTAGAATCCTCCATGCTAGGGCATAAACAAAACATAAGAAGAAATCTTCCTTCTTGCATAGACCAGCGAAATCTTCCTTTAGAGCAACCGTTGATGATTAGTAAGTGTATGTGTCAAAATGAAATGGATTGGTCTTCTTTTATAGCTTTTGAATGACCTGTAAGTGGACCAAAACTCAAAAGAACAAAATAATATTATTTTATTCTTTTATCTGTTTGACTTTTACCTTTAGCGGTACTAAAGCTCTTTTTGCGCTTTCACTTTGACTCCTTAGTGGTCTAAGGGTCCTTATGTATTTTTAAATTTTGACTTTTACCTTTAGCCTTCTTTAAGTGCCCTGTGGTCAAAATAGGCGGCCAAGGTGGTCCTTCATCCCTACTCAAAGCACATCATCATAAATAGAGAGAATTGCTAATGCTTTTATCTCACACTCCATGTGACACCAAGATCAGGAACTAGGTGTCTTAACCAAGGGTAGCTAAGCCTTGGAGAAGATTACAAATCCCACAGATCGAGGGTCAGAGTGTCTCACATGCCCATACCCGGTATAGTGATATTCTGGTAACAAACCAGGTGCCTCAGCGATAGGTTGCATAATTTGACCCAAGGTCAAATACTTAGTAACAGACCAAGCGTCTCCATTCTCCCGAAGAATGGCCCTCAGCTCTAGGTTGAGTCCGCCAGAACTAGACTGGTTCATCTTCTTGGTAACTGACCAGGTGCCTCCATTCAAAGAATGGCCACTCAGCTCTAGGCTGAGTCCCCTAGTGCTGGATTGGTTCCACATCCTTGTCCCTGACCAGATGTCTCCATTCAACAGAATGGTCACTCAGTTCTAGGTTGAGTCCCCCAATACTGGACTGGTTCCACATTTTGGTCCCGGACTAGATGTCCCCATTCTCCTAAGAGCCATTCTCCTAAGAGAATGGCTCTCGATGCTGCTCAGGAAAAATCAACAAGGTGCATCACCTGTGGAGGGGCATTCATTGTTGGAGTGCCAAACAATTTATTGTGGCTGAGTTTGCTGCATTACATCTTCTGTACAAAACTGTTTGGGATGGATTTTGGCTTGCTGGGCACAACCATTACTATAGGCCAGATGAACGTGGTCACTCAGCCATTTGGGGGCACTAAAGAAGGGGCAGAGTGGACATCAACACAACTGCAACATCTATCTTCACCTACAGGTCTGAATATTATTGTAAGTCTGATTTACTTGGCCATCTTAGACTGCTGTAACAGCTGTTAGAAAATCTCAGTCACATCCTTATGTATTGTGAGTTGTTTTATGGCATTACATGCACAATAAAAATCGAAGTTTTGGTGCATTTCCCAATGTTAAAAGTTATTATGTGTGAGATCTGAAACATCATTTGCAAAACCATTAGTAAAACCAACATAAAAAACAGACTTTATTTGAAGGAAATTCTACAGCATCATCATAGCAGTTGTGAGTGTTTGAGAAAAGTCCCAAACCAAATACATAAACAGTTAACTAAAAAATCAGTCTAGATCTAGTTGGGGACTTTACACATATCGTCTTGTATCGTCAACCATCACAACTAGAATAACAAGAACTCATGAGAAGGCGTTACAAGCCAAAACAAGAAATAAAGTTTTTCCATAAATATACTTTGAGGACAAAGAATTTTTAAAGGGGAAGGCAATGAAATGAACATAAATACATATATATAAACATCAAACAAATATTTGTTAAATTTTTAACATGGATTTAATTTGTTAGCAGTAACAGTCTTTTCTAATTTGCAGACTTTAGTATTTAATTTCTGAGTAATTTAACAGCAGTAAATAAACATCCATCCACAAGATTATACACAAGAACAAAGATTTTTCACAGGGAAACCTTTCAAGGAATAAAACCCCAAAACAATGAATAATTCTTCCTCTAAATGAGATGACTGAGTTTGTACATAAGCAGATAAAGAGCAGACTTTTTACATCAAAGATGAACTTGCCTCTAGGGCACACATCCCAAGAGAACCTGCCTGTAGATGATGCTGGAAACCTAGGACAAAATGACAGCTGCTGTTATTAACTGATTCAAACCCTTCCAGTTGACATGGCTGAACCAAACCCTTACTGTTTAACTGATCAAATCTGTGGATGGCTAAACAAACCCTTGCTGAACAATTGTTTGACTGGAACAAGCCCTAATAGGGCTGCAGCTGAGTGGAAGAAGCCGTAATGGGGCTGAGGCTGTCCTCACCAAGCCCTAACAGGGCTGATTCTGCCTGTGGCTGCATTCAAACAGAACTCGGATGCATGGAAAGAGCCCTAGCAAGGCTCGACTGCACGGGACAGGCCCTATACGGGGCTCGGCCTATTCACTAACCACTGTACAAACCTGTGGCTGAGATAGAAGGCCCTAAGCAGGGCTGTTGTTGCTTGGAACAGTCAGGAACAGATTTATGATAAGAAGAATAATCCTCAAACAACCACCTTCATCACTTACAGTTGTCACGGTAGAGAGAGAGAGAGAGAGAGAGAGAGAGAGAGAGAGAACTAACACATAAATCCCAGCGAGAGAGAGAACAAACACATAAATCCCAGTGATTTTTCTTTTGGATCAGAGAGAGAGAGAGATCAGATATGTATATTGTTCAAATGAGAGCTTTCTCTATTTATATTTCACCTTTGAGAGTCTCTTCCATATATTTAGGAATAAACAAACAGTAAAATCCATCTAGTTAGGGTTTTATTATTTTATTTTCAGTTTTAACCCTTCACAAAACAGTTTGACTTTTATTTTGGATCTTTGGTCCTTTACAAGTGGGATCTTGGTCCTTGATGGGGGTACTTCAACCTTCATTGGGTTTCTTGGTCCTTCAAAGGGGTTCCATAACCACAACAAGTCATCTTAAGCATTCTTCTTGGTCTTCATGGTCCACATGTGCCAATTCAAAGTACATCATCATAAATAAAGAAGATCATTCATTGTTTATCTCGTTCTCCTCATTGACACCAAAGCCATGTGCTAGGTACTTCAACAAGGGGTGGCCAGGCCCTTGAAAAGGTCCCATAGCCCACTAACCATGGAGAGGAGAAAATCACTTGCCTAGATTCAATATAGGACTTCATGTTGTGTGAATCAACGTCCTGGTCCCTGACCAGGTTCTTCAGCCCCAAGTTGAAGGTTGACCTAAGTCAACATCTTGGTAACTGACCAAGTGCCTCCATTCTTAAAGAATGGCTCTCAATCCCAGGCTGAGCTTCAGTCCCAGATTGAATTTTGTTGTCAAGCCCCTGGTCTTTGACCAGGTCCTCCATTCTTTCGGAGAATGGTTCTTAGCCCCAGGCTGAGCTTCAGTCCTAGACTGAATGTTGATCAACCCTTGGTAACTGACCAGGTGCCTCCATTCTCCCGTAGAATGGCTCTCGATGCCACTAAAAAATCAACAATATTAACAACAACAACAACAACATTAACAATAAATGGAGTGGCACATCTTAACTAAAAGACATGACCTATCAACCATTGTGAATAGTTAATGCTATAAATATTAAATACACCATCACATGGCATTGCACAATGTAATTATATCGTCTATCTTATTCAGTTATTTTTTATTACTTGCTCTTTATGGATTTCTGCCTATTGTCCTTCTTATGTTGGATATTTGTTCGTAAATGAACTTTGGTTCATTTCACTGCATCAAGCTTGACTCTTACCTTGGTGAGATTTTCTCCAATCTAAGTTGAGTAACTATATCCCAACTATCACTGGTTCGAGAATGTTTTCTAAGGCCAAGTAAGCTGATCTGTAACAGCCAGTCCCATCGCTAAGCCAAACCCTGCTTGTAACTGTGAGTGAATACCTTTCGTTTTTTACCAATACCCTCCCTTCTAGGCAGTTTCTTCCAGATGTAGCCATGGAGTTCAACATACAATGATGACGCAAATATGCAAATTCTTAGACAAAATTCAGTAGTCCAGTGTGTTTATACTTGGATTATCAACTTAAGTGGTTTGAGAAAACAGGTCCTTGCAAATGAAACATTATTGACCTCTATTTATGGCACATGCTTCCTGTAAAATGTATGGACAGGAGCCTATTGTACAGTATGCACAGTGGTATGAGTATATTGCTTCTCAATTATATCAGGGAATGTTTATATTAAATTTGTTCTGACACCTCATTATGGAGAAAAAGCATATGCAAATTGATATCACCACCAAGACAATTGTAATGAAATGTTTTCTGTAGCTTGTTTCTAGGTGTTATTTTATGTTGTAGTTTCTGAGTAAATACTAAATGAGAAATGACACTTCCGGTAATCCTGGTCTATGTTGGCTAGTTTTGTGACTAATTAGATACTGTTTAAATCTCATACTGATTACTTGCTTTTGCTTGACTATTCGAGTGACCAACAATTTAGTGTTCTAAAACTCTTGACTATGGCCTTGCCTTTGGTTCTAAATGTTGTTTTGGCAGCATGTTCTTGGGAAATGGAGTTCAACACTGTTTGGTATTGCTCTGCTAGCTTCTGGACAAAGTTCGACAATAACAGGGACCTATGCTGGACAATATGTGATGCAGGTATAGTGAGTTTAATGTCCCTACATCTCGAAGGCAGGGACTTTGCATTTTGATATAAAATAATATATTTTTTTTAAATTAAAAGAGGAACTACCTACATATGTAAATTTTTGACATGCATTTCTAAATTATTTTCTCTATCTGTAATAATAAAGAAATTGCAAAACATCTAATATGTTGAAATAATCTATAATAAACATAAATTATATAAATAAATATTAATTGTTAATTGTTAAATAATAATAAAAATTAATGAAGTGACACATATTAACTAAGGGACATGACCTATCAAGCATGCGACTAGTCAATACTATATGTACACCATCTTATGTCATTGTATCGACATATCATTCAGCTATATCTTATTCAATTATTTGTCATTTGTCCTATATGGATTTCTATCTATTGATCTTCTTATGTTGGATATTTGTTGGTAAATGAACTTTGTTCATTTCAATTTGTATCAGAGCCATGTTCTAATCTAATTTTTAGCTGCACATCATGATTTTCAAAGTTTTTCTGAATTACCAAGTCTTTGACCACATTTAAGCTTTTGGTCTTGTCATCCCCTCATATTGGATGACTTGCACTTGTGATTTTCATCACAACATTTGTGATTTTTATCATAAGAATTGGGCTTGCAGGATGACATTATTAGATTAGTTGATGTACTATGAGTTTAGCGTTATGTAACAAATGCGTAAAAGATAGTAATAAACCAGATTACATAAAGATGTGACCATGGAGTACAACTCCAAAATAGAAAAGAGAGATGAGCTACACAGTAACTCCTTAAAGAATAGGAGAACCTTTTCCAAATATCCCAGTACATTCATATATCCAAATCATTTGTTCCCCTCAATAATGACATGTCTTCTATATGTACATACATGTGCTCCTTTATTAGAATTTAGACCGACCCTATTACATATACATTTACATATATTTAGCCCCATATATACTCCTATTGGGGTCATATCATTTAAATTTACTTCCATGTGTGCCTGCCTATGGTCATACAATATTACCAAGAATGGTGTTGTTTTATACACACCTTGGGTAATGTGGAATAAATCTTCAATCCACTCGGTGTGTCCTTGGGGGTAAGCATGGAGTCAAGTCACTGTCACTCAACACTTGAGTCCTTTATTTAGGCCAACTCCTAGCGAAGCAAAGGGAAAGTGGTCTTTGTTGCCGCCTAATACACACCTCAAGTAATGGCAAGAATCTTCAAACTGCTGGGTGTCTCCTAGGGGGCAAGTCACGAGTCAAGTATTGTCACTTAACACTTGACTCCTCTGTCTAGGCCAACTCCTAGTGAAGCAAAGGGGGTGGTCCCTAAAAAACAACTAAGGCTAAGTAAGCTAAGTAAAAAAGATAAATCTAGGAGCTTAATGTTTACAAGAGCGATATGAAAGCAAATCTAAACGAACAACATATCACAATACTTGAAATAAAAGTTTTGAATCAACAAATGACCAGTATCGAAAGATAAAGAGAAATGCTCAAAGCAAGGTTGCACGAAATGTGGAAACATTTCTGAGTTTCAGAAACAGGAATGTCTAGAAACATGACCTCCCCAAAAATGGGTACACCGAGTGAAACACGAGTTTGTATATATATATATATATATATATATATATATATATATATATATCCACTAAGTGCATGTTCATAACCCCTTGGGGGAAT
>LPNX011063015.1:0-21899 GCA_001517045.1 Pseudotsuga menziesii
TGACAAAGGTAGCACATTTTATACCGGTTAAGTCTACATATGAGACTGGTGACATTGCAAAGATCTTCATGAAGGAGATATTCAAATTGCATGGATTGCCGAAGGCAATAGTTTCTGACAGGGATGTCAAGTTCACTTCCAACTTTTGGAAGGGGTTGTTTGCAGATTTGGGTACAAAGATAAACTTCAGCACTGTGTACCATCCTCAGACAGATGGGCAGACAGAAAGAGTTAATCAAGTGCTTGAAGACATGCTTCACATGTACGTAATGGAAAAACCAACCAAGTGGGAAGATTACTTGCACTTGGTAGAGTTTGCTTATAACAATGGACATCAGGCATCCTTGGGGATGATTCCGTATGAAGCTTTGTATGGAAGAAGGTGTAGGACACCAGTGACTTGGGATAATCCAGTGAATAGGATTGTGCATGGACCTGAATTGCTCACGGAAATGGATCAAGAGGTCATAAAGATCAGGTAGAAGCTGAAAGCAGCACAGGACAGACAAAAAAGCTATGCAGATAAGCATAGGGTGAACAGGGAGTTCAGTGTTGGGGATCATGTCTACCTCAGAGTGAGGGCAAGGAAGAGTTCCTTGAAGCTTGGAAGTTGTGCCAAGTTGTCACCAAGATATTGTGGGCCGTTTGAAGTGCTTGAAAGAATAGGTCCAGTTGCATATAGACTTGCATTGCCTGTTAGCACTAGAGCTCATAATGTTTTTCATGTTTCTTTGCTTAAGAGATATGTACATGATCCTAACCATGTGATAAATTGAGATGTGATTCGGGTGGAACACGAGGGAGAGTTCCGAATTGAGCCAATGTGCATCCTTGACAGGAAGGTCACAATGCTCTGGAACCGAGCCATAGGGCAGGTAAAGGTGCAATGGGAGCACTACGGACCTGAAGAGGATACTTGGGAGATGGAGGATGCCATGTGATTGGCACATCCATTTTTGTTCAATTTTGCGGAACACTGAGGCGATACCAATGTAGAATTTTGTTCAATTTTGTAAAGCACTGAGGACAGTGCTATTGAAGGGGGAGGGGAATGTAACACCCCGGTTTTGACCCCGTTGCATTAGATGTACATGATGTATATATTAAATGATCATGGTGCGGAGCTAAAGGCCAAGGCCCCACCATTGGTCGGTTATGCTATGTCTTGGATTTAAATTGTCACCGATGGCATATCGGGGCATGCGGCATATATTATGTTGGTCATCATGTAAACACGCATCTATAATTGATTAAATGAATCTGACCAGCTACGATCGCGGCAACTAAAATGAGAAAGGGGCACGATTTTCCCAAGGATGAGGATGTGGGGGAATTTGTCCAACTTTGGCCAATAGGGTGAAAATCCATGTGTCTTCTTACCTTGTTTTATTCCAACCACTTTCATTAAGAAAGGCTGTTGGTGGTTGAGGCAGTTATGATCTTTGGGAGTGGGGTGGCAAGACTGTCAGTCCTCACCCACATGCACACTCCACCCACTCTTGACTTCACTATGGCAGGAAAAACCTTCACGCACTCTCCAATTCGCGACCTCACAATTTTGTTGTTCATCTCCACGCATGAACCATCTTCAGTTTGTTGGTCTCACACACAGATATTTTCCTGGTTTTTCCAACTGATGCCGCGAGCTGAGAGTCGTGCTCTTTTATCCATGATTTACTGTGTTGCTATGGTTCTCTCATGCACAGTGTGTTTCATTGGGGTTTCTTTATGTCTTGGGACGGAGTCATTCATCCTCACGCACAAGCAATTGCTCGTTAGTCTCACGCAAATCAAACTGAGAGCCGTTTTGCCACTATCACCAATGATTTCCTGTAGGGAGTCATTTCACGCTTAAGAACTGTGTGGCGGCCTGTGCAATTCCTTGTCTGCTTGGTTCCTTGCCCTGGACGGACTTCTGATTTCCCTCTGTTAAAATTGTGTTTGCTGTTGTGTTGGGAACTGTTGTAAATTCGTTGGAGAGTCATTTTGGCCACAATAGGGGCAAGAAAGACTCAAGAATGGTTTCCCTGTTTAAGTTGTGACAGCTAAATTAATTGCCTGAGTGCAATGGTTGGTCTTTGGACTGTGTTGGGAGCAGGGATGGGGGCTTGGTTTGCTTGATAAACCTGGTGGCTGGAAACCACACAGATAGAGCTAGAGGGATGGCCTTCTTCTCCATCACCCATGAATAGCACTGGAAGGGAATGCAAGGCCGAAGGGACTGTGTAGCAGAGAAGGGACTGGTTCCTTGTGTTGGGTGTGTTTGGGTGTCTTAGAGGTCAGGCTAGTTCTAGTGTAGGTGTTCTTCGCTCTGTAATGAGCTCACCAGCTTAGCATTGAGCCTTTCCCAACTCCTTGATGGCCTGATAAACCCAACTGTGTTGGCTTGGCTATGTTTTTGTGCATCCTTGGCTATGTGTAAGCCTGCTTGTTCCCTTATTCCTTGGAGAATCATGCTCAGCTCGGGGGGTGGCAGCACTACTGAGAGATTAAGGAGCACACTGGCCTATGGTTGGGTGGAACGTTGCAGCGACGTAGCTGGTTGCGGTTCAAGCTCTTCATAAGATAAGTGATCTTGTGAATTTTACTTCCACAATCATATTTTTTCTGTTAATGAAAATGATGAACATGTTGGATGAATGCTTGTTTGAATGTATGATGTTTCCGCTGTATCTGATAGATAATTGCATCTGTGCATGATAAATTCTCATGTGTGCATGTTTAAGTTCAATGCACATGTTTAAGCATTCTGTTTTTAGCCATTTTTTGCACATCCATGTTTATGAGGCTCTCAGCCCGAGTGGTTTAAGTCATGGGTCGCGTCCTCTTCGCCGGTTGGAGGTATGGGGATGTGACAAGAAGATAAAGATTTTAAGAAAGTATATGCATCACTTATACATGGTAAATAGGAAGAGAACTATTATGTGCATAATCAACTCTTGTATCATCTTGGTAAACTTTGTATTCCAGAGAAAGAGAGAGTGCATGTGATTCGAGAAGCACATAGGTCATTGATTGCAGGACATTTTGGAGTAAGTAAAACACTATCATTATTGCATAATCATTGTTATTAGCCTAAAATGCAAGAAACTGTAGCTAAATACATAAGAGGTTGTGTTATGTGTGCAACAAGTAAGCCTAGCAATAGGAAATTGGGTTTGTACACACCTCTTCCAGTTTCTTCTTGTCCTTGGGAAAGCATTTCTATGGACTTTGTAGGGGGGCTACCTATGTCTAGAAAAGGGAATGATTACCTATATGTTGTTGTGGATAGATTCAGCAAAATGTGTATCTTAATGCCATGTAACAAATAGATCACTGGTGAACAAACAACTCATCTATTCTTTCAGAATGTTTGGGTACATTTTGGGCTACCCATGTCTATTGTATCTGATCGAGATTCCCAATTCTTAGGGGAATTCTGGTCAACTTTATGGGAGCTTATGGATACTAAACTTAAGAAAAGTACATCTTTTCATCCACAGACCGATGGACAAACAGAGGTAGTAAACAGAACAGTGGTTCAGCTGCTTAGAGGATATTGTAGTAAACATCCTAAATTTTGGGATGAGCAGTTGCAGTATATACAACATGCTTACAATCATGTAGTTCATTCTTCCATGAAAAGATCTCCTTTTGAAACTTGTTTTGGTTATCTACCAAAAACACCAATGGAATTCTCTTTTGGCAAAGATGTCATGGATATACATCATGATGCAGATAAATCTCTAAGATTCATTCAAAGAATCCAAGCGGTGCAGCAGGCAGTTCAGGAACAGTTGGAGAAGAGCCAGGCAAAGTACAAATCCAGGCATGACAAGCATCGAGTTGATCATCAATTTCAGGTTGGTGACAGAGTTTGGTTACATATCACCAAAGACAGAATGAAAGGTGAAGGTAAAAATATTAAGCCTATCAGGTATGGTCCTTTTGAGATCTTGGAAAAGATCGGTACTAATGCTTTTCGCTTGAATTTACCTCCATACATGCAAATTTATTCAATTATCAATGTTGAGAATCTTAAACTGTATGAGCCTCCTATGATCATGGATGAGGAAACTAACATACAGATTCCTTCATTTGATGACTTGGCACCTGAATACATGAAAGAGTTGCAGGATGATGTTATTCTTGATAGAAATGTAAGGACTTCACGACGGGGGAATGCTAAGTACCTTCGAGTGGGGCTTAAAGGCATGCATCCTAGCAAAGCAAGATGGATGGAGATTGGAAAATTGAGGGAGCTATACCCTCACTTACTTGCAGAATGATTCAGGATTTTGGTGGTCCAAAAGCTCTCCAATGGGGAGGAATGATCCAGTGGATTATTCATCTTCAAAAATTACACTAATCCAATATGGTACAATGGGTATTAATCTATGGTTCAAAGACCATAACATATGTTTTTAACGCATATGCTAAACATGGTACGAAGACTAAGCTTGGTGGTTAAGATATGAACATCCCACACAGTTATCGCATGGGCTACGCAGTTATCACATGGGGCCGTGCAACTTATCACATGGGTCGCGCAGTTGTGCATAAGCCGCGCAGTTATGTATGGGCCACGCAGTTTGCACACCGTTGAGTGGGAACATCGCCTGGTTCGTGAAAATCCCGCGCAGTCACGTATGCTACGACGTTGTGGAGCTAGTTATATGCTGCAACATTGTGGAGCTAGTTATATGCTGCGACATTTATGGCAAGCCGCGTAGTTAAAATGGTAACATCAAATGTTTATTGCATTTGGTACGCGGTTTAGTTGTAACATTTGTTGTAACATAATGTGACGCTATGGTATGGTGCAACATATGTGCGTGGCGGTCATTGCAATGTGTTGTGAGTCAACACATGTGCGTGGAGTTGGTTGCAACGTTTTAGGAATATGGAACATCGTGGTAACATAACGCTTGGGAAGCGATTGGCGGGATTGCATGGTTCAGTTTTAGCATATGGTTATAATGATAATAAAGAAGATAACAGCTGTGATGATAAAAACGAGTCGAGCCGTTACTTATCCTCAAACTGAACGCTTAAATAGGCTGGACACCAGTGGGGGGAATTCAGATTGTTTAGAGCACAGAACATCGTTTCTCTGAGGAGAGTTTTGCTGTGAAGTGTCCAGATGCTGTTACTGGGGAAGTCAACATTCTCTATTACATTTTAGCTTTCTTTGCCTTTCAAAGGATAATTGTAATTTCCAGAAGAGAGGTCTTAAGACTTTGTACAACATTCTGTTTACAGTTGCTGAAGTTGATTCCAGAACCATTTTGTACCTTTTTAAAGAGATTAATTGAATCGATACCCATTGGAGAGGGACCAGAAGACATAGCCCAATGGAGGGGGTGAACTCCATTATCAACTTCTGTTTGTGACTCTCTGATTCTGTGTTCTTCTTTATATCTGTTTATTAGTGTTGTTTTTCATTTTTGTTCTGAGCATTTAATTTCTGTAAATGTTGTTCCATTAATTAACCTGTTGAACGCATTTTTTTATAACAAAACTTTTAATGCACTCAAGTTGAGATCCGACGGATCACTCTCTCAATGAAGAAAAATTTCCCTCTTGGCGCTACAATAAAAAACACCCAAATTAACCATCTCACCCTAGGTGGGTGTAACTTCAAAACGCTACCCCAGTCTACAAGAAAATGTGAGAAACCATACATACTAGGAAACCACAACCCTGGAATATCTAAAATAAACAAGGAACACCCTCCTTCTGCAACTAATAGGGAACTACCCTCCTCCGGACGGCCATACACAGACTGGGGGAAACTGGTGCGAATAGCGTAAGGGCCGTCTACACTGGTTTCCCAAGCATTCGAGTGTGGGTTGCAAGCTCATAACGACTGCAAATTCAATCATCAAGAAAAACAAAAACCCCCCACCGAGTAGCCATACCACCTATATAGATTATATATGCGTGCTAAAAATAGAAAGCTAGGTATCCATTAATCGTAGATGGGGAATTAACTAAGGGCGACAAACTCAGTTCAACCAATCAAATGGAAAAGGTAAAATGGGAGTCAAGACCTACCTGCTAATGTGCTGTGCGACTAGTCAAGAAAAATCCACAAACCTCCATGACAGAGCCACCTAGGAGTGAAGTACCGACAGCGAGTACGATGGTCTGCTCGAAATGACAATGATAGCACGAGAAAATCGCAAAACAACAATAAAAAAGAATAAACCCCAACCCCAATATATACGCCCCAGTCAACACATAATCGGTGGGAAAAATAAACCAATCTGTCGGCAAAATGACTACGAGATTGGTGATCTTGTCAGTATCACCTCTGCAATGGCGGATGATGAAACAGATAGGAGACCCACAATGGCACCGACAAGAGAAACAAATAAAACCTCGCATCAAAGCTCGCCAAACTAAGGCCTCGAACCAATAGTTGGTTGAATAGCCGCAATGGCAGAAACCATAAAGGCATCGAGTTCCGCTGACCAATCAAAATCGGGGTAAAAATAAACATGACTTCGGCGAAAAAGATCGGTTAAGCGGAAAAAAAAACAAACTACATCGGAAGGATAGTGCTTTCCAAAGCCGCAACGGCGAAGTTGAAAGCCTAAGGATCTACGAATAAAAATGGCAGGGATCAGAAGAGGATAATACAACCATCGGGAAGCTTCACAATACATCCTCCGCAACGGCAGAAAATGTAGAGACAAATGTTTTGACGGGATCTTAATACAGCTGCTGACAAATAAATCACATCGGAGACCGATAACCCTTGGATCGGTCTTGATGTCATGTTCTTCTCCGCAACGGCGGGTGTGTAGTTAACTGCATTCCCGACCCAATAGTCTAAAACACTTCCGATGGCAGGGAAAAATCAATACAAACCGTAAAACAGCACTGGCATAAAAGTAATTCTTGAGAAAACATCAAACAAACCCAAAGAACTAAGCAAAATGAATTAAAAGGAGGGTCCCAAAAAAATTTGAACTCTGGGAAAATGTTGCAGATGCAACAGGAAGTGATCTACAAATTATGAGTGCAAACTTTGCTTCAGAAATGAAGAAGGAATTTGAAATTTCAATGTTAGGATAACTAACATTCTTTCTAGGTTTACAAGTGTATCAATCAGAAAAAGGGATTTTCATCACTCAAACTAAGTATATCAAATAGATGTTGAAAAAGTTCAAAATGGAAGAATCCAAACCTGTTAGTACTTCTATGGTCAGTGGTTGTAAATTGATCAAGGATGATGAATCGTTAGAAGTAGATATTTCTATGTATAGTTCAATGATTGGTAGTTTATTATATGTAACAACTAAAAGACCAGATGTAATGCAGGTAGTAGGTTTGGTTTCCATATTTCAATCGACCCCAAAAGAAACACGTGTAGCTACAGTAAAAAGAATTCTTAGATATTTAAAAGGTACTATGGATTATGGATTATGGTATCCAAAAATCAATAACTTCACTCTAAAAGCATTTACTGATGCATATTGGGCAGGAAGTATTGATGACAGAAAAAACTAGTGGAGCAATATTCTACTTAGGAAATTGCTTGGTGTCATGGCTAAGAAAAAATCAGTTTTCCATTGCACTGTCTACAGCAGAAGGTGAGTATGTTGTTGTTGCGTCATGTTGTACACAAGTTTTTTGGATGAAACAAACTCTGGAAGATTTACTTGTAAAATATGATTAACCCATTGATATACACTGTGATAATACAATTGCTATAAACATATCCAAAAATACTATTATGCACTCTAAGACCAAACATATTCCAGTCAAATATAACTTTTTTAGAGAGCAAGTGTCTCAAAAAGTGGTTAAAATGGACTATATTGATATGAAGGAAGAAATTGCATACATTTTCACTAAGCCATTACCTACAAAATCATTTGCCTATCTTAGGAAATAAATTGGGAGTTATCCCTCATCATTAAAAAAAATTAACTAAAAGGATAAAAACCCTATCACATAAAAGGGAGAAATGTTGACAGGGGGAGACACACCCACAGGGGGAGTTTTTTTTCCTCTCGAAAAAATTGTCATTGTTTTCAAAGGGGGAGAAAAAATACCTAAAGGAAAAAATGTTTCCATCAATGCCAAAGGGGGAGATTGTTAATTAAATTTCCATTGTTTTCAACATAAATATCATAAGGAAACATTGATGAAATAGTACAAAATATTAAGCCAAAATAACACAGTTGGCAAAGCAAAGTCGGAAGCATTATAACACTAAGGTTCTATGAAGTGAAAATTTGGACGGCCCAAATCATAAGAGAGAGAAAGATCAATGGTCTAGAATAGTTTCTGCAATGCCAAGGTGCACCCTTGTTAAAGATGCAAAATAAACTTTGCGGAAATCATTTTTGAGAATTTATGAAAAGAAAACCTGCAATATGCAAGACGCAATTGAGGAAGACAAATTGTGGAATCAATTTCAACAAAAGTTAAAAAGTAGACCCGCAATCCAAAATCTGCAATTGTGGAAGAAGTTTTGCAGAAGACGAATTAAGGAAGTAGTTTTCAAGAAAAGTCGAAAAGAAGACATGCAATCCGCAACCCGTAATTGCGAAAGGAAGGAGCTCCTGCAAATTCTAGAAAGGACGATTATGGAAAGATCATTTTAGAAGGTTAATTGCAAAAATACAGACATCGAAAAAATAAATTTGGAATAGTTGTTGCAGAAAGACATTTTGCAGAAAGGTCGTTGCGAAAAGGAAACTGCGGAAAGGATTTCTATCAGAATAGAAGTGATGCATTATCGCACTATTAATTAGTAGTTTGTGTAAATGAAGAGGTTATTTAACGATTTGTTGATTGGTGAAGGGTCACAATGAAGATATGTGATTGTTAGATGAAGAGGCACAACTGAGGGTATATAAGCAAAGCTTTAAACCTTTATAAAATCATCTATGTACATTCAATTGGAAATCTAAAGGTGTAAAGAAGTCATATATTGAGTTATCATATAAGGGTGGTTGGGAGCCGCAAGGACAAGCTGCAAGCCTGTAGGGGGTCGAAGCCTCCTTCCAGTTGTTACTGGTAAACAGGATGTTGGTGCATCCTTCATCTGTACCTGAAGAACACGGGTGTTGGTACATCCGTCAAGTTGGTGCTTGCAAACTATTTGTAAAAATAATTTTAAAGTAATAGGAAGAATTGGTAGTTTTTCCCAATTTGGGTTCCACAATAATATTGTGTGTTCTATGTTTGTTCTTGATTTTTTTTTTAAAGTGATAAAAAATTAAATATATTTCTTAATACTAATTCACCCCCCCTCTGAGTATTACTTGATTTTCTAACACCCTGTTCTCTAGCCACTACTTGAAGGAGGCTACAACCCCATGCAGGATTTCTACCTGCCCTAGCACCACCCTGCCTCCCTAATTTAATTTCTTTAGACTTTCAGATATTCTTATTTCTTCAAATCTATTACTGGTTCACCTTGCTCTCCTTTTTTACTTACTTCTACATCGATCTAGACGGGAGAGACACCTTCCTTTCATATTTGAATTATGCATATATATCATCACATATTTACTTTAGTTATCATGTATTTTCATTGAAACGTTGCAGAAATTCTTCGTTTCTTTTCCCAAATGTTGTTATTCATCATTAGTTAATTTTAGTTTTAATAGAACTTATATTTGTAAAGTTAAATAAAGTTAAATTATCTCCAATTTCAGTTGTTCCACTAAATTTTTATCCAAATATTCTTATCACCAATATTTGTTCAATGGGACAGATGTGAAATGACCACTTAAATGAATCTTAAAGACATTACGTGTCTGAAGAACTATTTTAAAAACCGTGCGATTGCACCTATCAGATTAGCTTACGATCATTGATCTCCTTGGCGATCATTCTTGTCTGTTGATATGAGATCATGGAACGATGATTAATTTCAAATTCCATGACCCAACCTTTCCATTATATTCTATGCATTTTCACGCAGCAGAATCCTCCTCGGTCGTTGATATGACAACGATCACGATCTGATCGTTAATATAATACCCATAGATTACCTGTACACATGTTTAACGTTCTTACACCTTCTATCTCCGGAATATTTCCTCGTCCATTGATTATTACTCTTGGATCATATCGCTCTTATTGTTTAATCCAACTTGAATTGTTTTAATTATTCCTAAAACATTAACAAGCTCATATCATCTTGTGTTAGATTCAATCCTGACCATCGATCTTTACCTTGCCTTGTCCTCAATCGTTCATCCTTGTAAGACTTAAAGTGCTATTTAGTGATTGGATCTCCATCGATCCTTATAGTGGTCTATGGTTGATCAATGACCCTATACTGTGGTCATTCCAAAACTTGATTGATTGATCAGAGAATCGATCAATCCTCCTCATCGATTTGCATCTGAAAATGTCCTCTTAATCTCTTGTATATGACAATTATAAATTTTCATAGTTTATATTTTCCAACATGTGGTTTTTCTAATTTTGGCAGTTTTTACTTCTTGCACATGTGACCACTAGAAAGAGAACTAAAATTGTGGGTAGATATACATATCGCCAAAGAATAGACACATTCCATTTGATGAATTTATTTACACAAATACTACATTTGGTGGGCATTTGAAAATGTCCTTATGAAATTTTGTACTGACCCTTTGGACAGTTTTTCCAAAACCTTAGGTCAACTAAGGTAGATTATTACTTTCATCAAACTTGGAAGGTGAAGCATGTAAAGCATGAGGGACAGACAGCATGTTGATTTCATTTATACCAACTTCATCCTACATGCCATGACATCATGTCCTAGGTTATTCCTTTCTCATTACTGGACTTATTTGAAATCAATGAAAACCATACTCAACATGTATTAGAATGTTTTTTTTAATGTCCCAATTTGAAAATTCCCAATAAAGGAAGAATTTTGGAAAAAATGTCTTAACTAGTCTTGACTCTAGGGGATTCGAATGGCTCAAGAGGGTCTTGAATTTGGTAGGGACTAATATGGGGATTGTTATGAATCGTAAATGGAACCTATGATATATTTATGGAATATCATAGACATCTGAAACTCTATTTGGGCATGATGGTAAAAAGGGTAAAATTACTAGCAATTTATGATGCAATTCCCCCTAGGGTGTGGGAAGAAATGGCTCTCCAAATCCTATGAAACCCTCCCAACTTTTCAAATAGAGTATGGGGATTGTAAATATACTTCATTTAATGTAATTTGGTATGGTTAATATTTCTTCAATAGAGTATTAAATCTTCATATTCGAATGCATAAATTCAGTGATATTTTCTCAAGGGAAATGACATATAAAAGCTCAACTTTGACTCATAAATGGTTCATATAATGGTTCAAAATAGAGAAATATGAATATATACCATTAAAACAATTTCAATATCACCCTAGAAGCATATAACAAGTATCCAAGTTGCAATATACATCATATATTCAACTCCATTGAAATGGGAAAGCATCACATGGAAACTAGTCACAACAAAGCATGGAAATGTGGAAATTTGCATATGTATTTCTTATCATTTCGACTTACAGAGATGATGAGTGACATATTACAGAGCCGTGAATCATTCACCCATGCTTGGGCATCAACTTAACTCAATGGAGCACAACCACCATTCACACAAGTGTGCCTTCATAGAAAAACATGGAAATATAGAAGTGGGAATTGAGAGAATGGGAGGAGAGATGGGTCATGAAAAGTGGAAGACTCCTATATGCAGAAAAAAACTCCATGAATATCCAAATTATAGTTCATGTTGGCCTCTCTCATATCCAACTTGGATGAGAATCTCACTCTCTCGAAATTGTCTCACTAGCACGGTAAGTGAGCAATCACCATGCAATGGACAAGCTAATTCTCTCCAAAATGCCAAAGGAAAATTGAAAAATAATCAAAATCCATTTCCATTTCTCATGACATATTTTTATAGCCCTCATAAGTTCCTACAAGATCGAATTAACTCCCATAGGTCTCAACCCTTCATCTTCCTCCGAATTCAAATGGTTTCCACCTAGTACCAAGTTCCCCCTATTGGAGGATATTTTTAGCCATTACATGTCATATTTTCATATTCTTCAATTAGGTCTTCAATCAGGTCTGATTTGTCATATAATATTCCATCATTGTTGTCAAAAAATGCAGGGAATCTAGCTCCACATGACACCTAGTTTCTTCCTAGACTCTTCCTCTTCTATGGGGAGTTACTCCTCCTCACATGTTCAAATCCTTGGGCTCATTATATGTCATTTTACAAATCTTCGCCTTCCACCATCACTCATAATTTCAAATTTTGGGTTAATTCATGGAAATATGTAAGGAAGAATCTAGCCACCCAAGGCCTCCATGGACCTCCAAATGTCCTTATGAAACAATGCCACTTTATTTTATCCATATTTATTATTTGTATGACCCAAATTATGTGTAAATGATAAAATAATTTTTTGGGTCCCATACCTCCCTCATTTCAATATGTAATGCCTCCTCTCCCAACCTAGGGAACTAGTAGGTGGGTGAAACATTGTCAACTACTAGACTTATTGGGATGGGACATGACAGTCCTCCCCACCCAATATTGATTGTCCTCAAGAAATGCCAATTTTGGATGTTGCAAAAAAATTTCATCTTCCTATGTGGCTTCTTCACTAGGAAAATCCTTCCATTGTACCAAATATTCTTTTATTGTTATGCTCCATAGCCTTCTATTCCGTGTTCTCAATATTTCGATTGGAACGAGAACAAGTTTTCCTTCATCATCCAAATGTGGTAAAGCATATGAAACTGAAATATGTTTACTTGTGACCTTCTTTATACAAGAAACATGAAATACATTATGGATTTTTCTTCCCATGGGAAGCTCCAATTAATAGGCCACTTCTCCAACTTTTTGAATCACTTTGTAGGGACCATAAAACCTTGGTTTGAGCCTTTCTCAACCTTTACCATTTATGGTGGTTTGTTTGTAGGGATTCAACCTCAAGTACACCAAGTCATTCACTTGGAAGTGTCTCTCTATTCTATGTTAGTCTCCATATTGTTTCTACTGGTTTTGAGAAACCTGCAAGTTATCTCTCAAAACCTTCAAATTTATTGAATTTCTTCAATCCAATCCTTAGACTTTGGAGCTCTACTATCACCAAATATGTGGTTAGTAAAATTGGATTCATAATAACCATAATTTTTTTTAAAAGGATACATTCCAATGGACATATGAAAAGTAGTATTGTAACAAAACACACCCAATTGCAACCATTTTATCCATGCTTTTTGCTTCCCACTAACATAGTTGCTCAAGTAGCCTTCTAACCATTGATTCACCGTCTCTGTTTGGACATCAATTTTGGGATGATAGCTTGTGCTAGGTGTCAAAATTGTCCCCACCATTTTGAAGAGTTCTTGCCAAAATTCAGTCAAAAAACTGTTATCTATGTCCCTGACAATGTTCTTAGGAATCGCATGCAACCTGAAAACTTCTTTAAAAATTAGTTCAGCCACTTGTGCAGTAGTGAAAGTGGTAGTAATGGAAAATAAATTAGTAAATTTAGTGAGTCTATCCACCACCACAAATATTCAATCCTTACCAAATACTTTGGGAAAACCAGTGATGAAGTCCATTGAAATGATCTCCCATTTTTGTACTGGAATAGGAAAGGGATCTAAGAGACCAACTCAATGAGTGTGCTCCACTTTATTTTGCTGACATTTGGGGAATTCATTAACATACTTCATAACATCAGCCTTAAACCCTTTCCATGAAAATAGTTCCCTCGGCATTCAGTATGTTTTGAAGAAACTGGTGTGACCTACTAGAGGAGAATCATGAGATTTCTTTAAAATTCCCTCCTTCAAACTCATATTAGGGACCAAATAGATTCTATATTTGTAGTATATTATTCCTTCCAACACCTTATACCTATCATCATGGTTAGTTCCATCAAAAATTCACAAGAAACTTTATCCTTGGCATACTCTACTTCTAATGTGGCTTTCCAATTTTTTGCTACATCCATTAGAGAAATAGAAGGTATTCTAGATAAGGCATCAGATACCACATTATTTTTTCCCTTCACATATTCAATATCAAATTCAAATTCTTGAATCTTACTCACCCACTTTTTCTACCTTTCATTTAGATCCTTCTGAGTGAGGAAGTACCCTAAGCTGTTATGGTCAATTTTGACCACAATTTCCCACCAAGTATTATCTAAACTTGATCAAAGCATGCATGATGGCTATAATTTATTTATCATAAATGGAGTAAATCTTCTCATGTGGTTTTAGGTTCCTACTCTCAAAATCTATTTGGTGTTGTCCTTGTTTTAGGACTGCCCCAATGCCTTCTCCTGATGCATTACATTCCAAGACAAATGGTTTAGAAAAATCAAGCAAGGTTGGATTAGGACAGTTGCTTATTACCTCCTTCATTATTTGGAAATATTTTTCAGCCCCTTCATGCCATTTTAAAGCATCTTTCTTTCTCCAATCAGTGAGAGGTGAAATGATTTGGGGGAACCCCTTCACAAACTTTCTATTGTAGGTACTAATTCCAATTAATCCTCTTAATTCAGTGAGACTTTTGGGATGAGGCCACTCTAAAATGGCTCTTATTTTCTCCATATCCACCTTCACACCATATTGACCAATGATGTGTCCAATATACAATATCTCTGTCAGACAAAACTCACATTTCGACAGCTTAACAAACAAATATTGATCATGCAGAAATTTTAATACCTCTTCTAGATGATGCAAATGTTCCTTCCAATTTTTACTGTAAATAAAAATGTCCTCAAATTAAACTAGTACAATCTTATGAACATTCTTGTGGAATATACTGAGTCATGCATGATTGGAATGTGGCAGGTGCATTTTTCAATTCAAAGGGAATGTAAACAAACTTGATGTGGCCATAGTGGAATATGAAAGCAGTATTTGGTATGTCTTCTTCCCTCATTCGAATTTGATGATAACCAGATCTAAGGTAAATCTTTGAGAAGAACTTGGCCCCATGGAGATCATACACAAGCTCATAAATCCTTGGGATGGAGTATCTATTCTTTACTGTCTTCTTTTTTAATGCTCTGAAATCAATGTACATTCTCAAGGTTTCGTCTTTTTTCTTTACCATAACAGCTGAAGAAGCAAATGGGTTGGAGCTAGACCTTATGAGACCCAAATCCAAGATTTCTTTAATGGCCTATTTAATATCATCTCTAATCCTTTTGAGATGTCTATAGGGTTTCATTTTGATATGTTGTGTTCCTACCTCTAACTCAATTATATGATCCATCCCTCTATCTGGTGGTCTTCATGGGGGAAGGTCTCCAAAAACCTTATCATACTTACTCAATAGTTTCTATATCTCCTTAAGATTCTTAGAAATTTTCAAGTGACTTTTAGGATATGTAATTAACATTCAACAGCCCATTCTATGTCTCCATGCCTCAAGATATACCTCATGTTGTTAGAGGGAACCACTTGATTTTGGTAAGTGTGCATTCCCCTCAACAAGATGGGTTTCCCTTCTGAATTTATGAACCTTATTTCAAGGAATTGATAATTCATTGTATGATCCACTAAAGAATACAGCTATTGTACTCCCAAAATCACATTTTTATCAGCCACATTAACTACATAGAATTTATCAGTGATAGTATGATTTCCTAGAGTAACTTGAAGCTTTGGATTCTATTTAGTGTAGTCCATATAATTGTTGCCTGGAATGATGACTATGAAACCATCAAAAGTTTCATCTTGTAACTTTATCCTCTCCAACAAGGCTGCATCTATGAATTTGTGAGTGGCTCCACCATCAACTAGAACTGTGGCATTTTGTACTTTTTATGTTTCCCTTGAGCCTCAAGGTGTGGAATCTAGGTACACCAGAGAGTGATGCAATTGTTCTTGTATCAGAAGTAGGATGTTCTTCTTCTATTGTTTCATACCCTTCTTCTTGGGCTACAAGTTGTGCTTCTTCCTCCTTCTCCTCCTCTTCATCATCTTCAGAAAAAACTTCAATGTAGTGTGTCTTCTCCTTGGCACATCTATGTCTCGGAACCCAAGGTTGTTGGCATGTAAAACATAGCTTATTTCTCCTAAGTTCTTATTTGCTTGATCCTTCTTTATTTTATTTGGTATAGGAGTAATTTTTCCATGGTTTCTTACCTTCCTTGAACTTGGAAGGGAAATTTTTCTTGGGAGGGTATTTGGTTCTTGGCAATACATTATGCAAATCCCTTGTCAAATTCATGGCATCCTTCAATGTGGCTAGCTTGTGGGATTTCACTATCCCTATCAAAGGTTTTTTCAATACTTAAGTAAACAATAAAACCAACCTAGCCATAGATACATCAGAAACCATTACTGGAAGTTCTTAAAATTCTAACATTTATGCTTCAGGAGTTCTTACTTGCTTCAATTGTGCTAGTTCTTTGAAAGGGCATTCAGGGTCTTTCCTCTCAAATATCTCCTTCAATGCATTAGAGAAACCCTCATAAGATAAAATATGATCATGTCCCAAGTTTCTAAGACCATAGAACCACCAATCACTAGCTTCCCCTTCAAGATGCATAATGGCCATTTTCAATGCATCTTCTTCAACCATAGGATTTAATTGGAAACATACACTTAATTTTGCAACCAAGCACTAGCAGAAATTTCTGAGGATCCATAAAAGGAAGGAATGGTTACTTTTCCCAGGGTGTAATTTAATTCATGATTAATATGAGTTTCCCTATTCCCATTTCATCCTTGCTTGAACTGAATAGAATCTCTAATGAACTGATCAAAAGGTAAGACTTTCCTACATTCATCACTTAATTGCTTCCAATCATGTGTTGCTTCTCTAACATAATAGGTGGTGTAAGGGCCTTATTTGGACTCTAAAAACTTAGGTATTCCAGGTCCATTCTGATTTTTTAACTCATGAGTTCTGTTATGAGGTCCAATCTTTGAAAAAATGATTTCTCCATTGATCTTCTTCTCATCATGAGGTGAACTACTACTACTCCCTGGTGTTGAATTTCCCCCAAGTTGACTAGCCAACAATTAGAACCCTTACATAAAGTGTTTAGACATCCCTTAAAGATATTATATAATGAATGTATTAAGTCCCTCATTACTATATTTGTCATCCATGTCTCTTATTTCTAATTTTTCCTTAATCTCCTTGTAAAAAGAACTAACTTTACCACTTTCTTCCCTTTCACTGTTAAGGTCTCCAGTTTCAGTTTCTAATGGAGGTTTGTCAAAATCAAGAAACATGAATATATATCTCTATCAGGTGCCAATATCATTATCTAATACCACTTGTAATATCCCAATTCGAAAATTCCCAACAAAGGCAGAATTTTAGAAAAAATGTCTTGACTAGTCTTGACTCTACGGGATTTGAATGGCTCAAGAGGGTATCAAATTTGGTAAGGACTGATGTGTGCATTCTAAGTAATGTTAAATGGAATATAAGGTATATTTATTACATATCATATACATTTGCAACTTTATTTTGGCATGATGGTGTTATACACCTGAGTGGCACCTCTCCGTCCGAGTGCTGATATCCCTCATGTCGGCACACAAAAGGACACTTATGGATAGAGGTTTGCCCTTAACACTATAGCTTGGCTTGTCATGAAATACATTCTACCTTCATCCAGCTAGTTACTTTTCCATTTAGCCATGTTGGGATGTATTCGCGACTCTCCTTTTAGACAACTCGCGCATCATTCGCGAGTCTTCCTTACAGCAAGTCGTGACTCCTTGTATTCGCGGGTTGCGCTTATACAGAGTCACGAGTCATTCGCGAGTTAATCTACTACATACCCGGGAATGTGCTTCTTAACATGAAAACACAAAATCACGTGCTAATGGGAGTTTAGTTAAGTCATTTTACTTAATCTCCCTAACTGCTACAACTTCCCCAACCTTCGAGAACTGCCTTATTTCACCCATATAAATACAGGCCTTGAGGAGGGTTGTAGACACTTACACTTTGGAGCAAAGTTATGCTGGTGGATTGTTCACAGAAGTCTTTGGAGCAGTGAAACTCAGAATCCTTTGGTGAAAGAGGAGTCCTTGTCTCAGACGTTTGGTTGTACTCTGAACTTTCTCATTATTGATAATAAAGAGATTACTTCTTCCACATGTGTCTCATATATCTTGGTTTGATAATTGTTTATGTTTCAGTATTTCATATCTAATTTATCTAACCTGTTAATATATATATATATGAACCATTCTATATCTGGAAGATTGTCTCTGAACAGGTGAAAGAGGAGTGAGCCTTAAATACTTTGGAAGTGGAGCAGATCGGAAGAGGACTAGCAAGGATCGAACTTTGTTTAACAAGTAATTTCCTCTAACCCTCCTATTTCCTATTCTGCACTTTAGAAGTCAATTGTCTGCAAGTGTTTGAGTATGTTGGTAACCCCCGACCTACGATTATTATGTGCATAATCCCTTACAATAGAACTGACGACTCCGCTGGGGAAGCCTAGACTGCTGTAGGTCATTTCTGTTATGCTGACCAGTTTTCCTGTAAGTCTGCTTGTGGTTTGTTATCCTGGATCTTGCTTACTTCAGCGTTTGAAAGTATTAGGGTTTTTTTCTTTGCTATTGAGAAAAATTTTATACCCATTCGTGGGTTGTCCTACTGGACAGTCGCGAGTATAAATTTGCATTCGCAGGTTGTTATACTGCACAGTCGTGAGCATTCGCGAGTTGCACTGCTAGACAGTCGCGAATACTCCTGAAGATTTGGATTTTTAAAGAGGAGTTTGCTTGTGTCTTTTCTTGTTATAGTCCTTGTTTTCTGAGAAGACTTTCTTTAAGAATGTTGTAGAGTTTGCTTGATTGCCTCAGGTGATCACATCTTAGTGCTTTTTGAAAGCCATTGAGTCCTTTTACTTGGTTTATTTACTGTTTTCATCCTGAAGCATTTGGCCTGTTTGGGTTCTTGGTTAAAGTGTCTTAGTCCAGATCTGTGATCAGGGTCTTGGGCTCTGTTTTTCCAATCCGATTTCTGACAGTTGCTGGTTTGCACTTGCCTTTTTTAAGTCTATAGTGGTTTTGTGTCATTGTTTGCACCCAAGATAGGGTTCCTAGCCTGCTTCTCTTGCTGGTCTGTTGGTTCTGTCAGCCTGGTTGTTTCAGTTTGTAGTTTGTATACAGTTCGTAAGTTTCAAGTTGACTCAAGCATAGTGCATTGTAGATGCATAGTAGTTTGTTTGAGCAATTTTTAAAGTGAAAAACAAAACATAGTTAGTCTTTTGCATTGTGATTTTTGCATAAGTAGTGTTTTCTTCATTTTAAAAATATATAATCTCAGAAAATTACAAAAACATAGGCTTAGTTTCTCTTATCAGTGCTTTAGTTCATCAATACATATTTGAAAAAATGAAAAGAAGTTTGTTTTATAGTAGTAGTTTTCTTTGAATACACTTTACTTTCATTTATTTCTTGCTGAGTCAAAACACCATACAGTATATCACTTCCATTTCCTCTTGAGTAAGAAACAGCCCTTAAAATAAACGCATAAATTAAAATTTACTAGTAAGTTTTATTTTTAGGGGCCTTTCACCTACTAGCTTAGGCTAGACTTGTGGGCTAGGGAGTGTGAACTTCCCACAAGTTATAAACTCAGATGCAGTGGACCGTTCTTTAGGTAAATCCTTGATTCTATCACTGTACCTGGGAAGCTCCTCTCAAACGGGAGTTAAGCACTAGGCCGGGTGGAGGCTTAGACAGAGGAGATAACCCTCCGAATCCTTGTCAAAATGTAACCCAGAACTTTTACGCATCTGGGGATTCTGTCCTAGACAGAGTTTCGGGCTCAGCTACCCTGCCCATGCGTACGAGTTCGGCTGACGACTGTCCCCCCAGATAGCTGGTATTGTCAAGGTAGCCTTTAGTCTCTTGTATTTTAGGGTTCATACCTAGGTAAACCGGAAGGTTATTTCTGGTTCACCTTGAACGGGCTTGGAAGGTAACCCTTGTGGAAAGTGCAGGAGGGTGGTGGGTGATTCCTCCGCTTGTGCCTGAGAACCCCTCAAGGACGCCAAGTAATCGTTCATCAGATTTCTTCGGGAAAGCATATCTTTATACCCCTGTTTGATTGCTTGAGACTCTAGGATCTTTTTAGTGTATGCTCTGTGGATTTGCTTGTGCTTAGTTGACCTTAGGGTGTGATTAGTCAAATTTTTAATTCTGGAGGACCAACTTGTTAGAAGGTCAAGAAGGTTGAGAAACCTTCCTCCTCTCCCTGCATTGGAGCCTCCCTTGACTGATCTTAACGATCCTGTGATCGTCCAAGTTAGACCTTTTAGTTCACCAGTAGTAGGTGTCCCTTTGAGTAGAGTCATGTCTTCTGTGGAAGAAAGTACTTTTGTGTTTACCTCAACCCTTCCGGTTGAAGGGGTACTACCTCCCCCGGTTAGTGCCCCTAGATCTAGTTTTCCTTCTACACCCTTGACTCTAGCGAGCCGGGTGGTTCAACCACTGGTTCACTCCAACATAGGAGGTATTTCTGGTAACACGGTTGTTGGGATCCCCAGTATACCTACCATTCCTTCTTCCTTCCCTTACACTACTTAGAGTGGTCCGGTAGGATCCTCGGCTTATGTCCAAGGATTTCCTTGGAATGGGGGGCATATTCCCCCATCCAGTCCATACGTAGGTCCAACTCCTTCATATGTAGGAGTGCATTTTGGAGGCAACACCTCTTATGGGAAAAGCTTCCATACCCCTATTTCGGTTCCATACTCGAGCTCTCCCTTCTCTTTGTTTAGCGGAGGGATACCTGCTCCAGTCTTTCAGAACCCAGCTTCTATGGGGATGGCCCGAACCATGTACACTGCACCTCCCACCCAAAATCCTGTGGCCTATGGATGGAACCCATTTCAAAGAAACCTTCCCACTTCACAATCGGTGTCAGGGGGAAACCCCACCTTTACCTATGGGATATCGGGGGCTGGACCCTCTAATCCCCAAGCTGGCACTTCTAGTACACCGGTTAGGCCCAAACTCCCTTTTCTAGCAACTTTAAAATTTCCAGATGTATCTAAATTGATGAATGACCCGGTGAGGCATGACCCTTTGTGGCCACCTGTTCCCACCAAACTTCCCTCGGACATCCCTAAGTTCGAAGGTAAGGCTGGTGAAGATCCTGGGGCTCATGCCACCACCTTCCATTTATGGTGTTCTTCGAACTCATTGAATGAAGATTCAGTGAGATTGAGGCTATTCTAGAGGACCTTGACTGGCACTTGTTACAGCGGATTTCACCACACTAGGTGAATCACACATTGTATGGCCTTCCCCTGTCCCGCTGCAGACTCATTAGCCCCTATGGACCACTTTTTGTCTTTTGATGTATCCTTGACCATCCCTAAAAACATAAGAAAAATGATATACGCGGCCTTTTCCCCGATAACCGCATACATACGCAGATATTCCCTATATAGTCGCGTACATCGGGATGTGTACATAATCCAAAACTGTTGGAGCGTTCCTTGACTTGGATCCGACTCATATGACTCATGGCCTTCCATATGCCTTGAGATCGCACGGATTCGACCTTTCAGTATCCATTTGAAAATCTATATAAGGAACCCATTGAGACATTGAAAGCATAAGAGAGAATTGAGAGTATCGAAACTATAGTCCATTGTTGCCAGAACTATACTTGAGTCTGCATCCCTTTGTCCCTTGGAACACTGTTGTGTTCTTCCCAAGCTTACCCTTTGTTAGTGAGCTTGATATCAGAGTGATGGAGGATTGAGGTGGTGGAGGCCCAAGTGGGGGATTCAGTTTCTCCGATTCGTAGACGTGTCGTCAGAGGTTGTCACTTGTAATCTCTGATTCATATTAATAGAAATATCTTTTCCTGTCCAGTAATGTGTATTTGAATGAATATTGTATCCATTG
>LPNX011063015.1:22750-36021 GCA_001517045.1 Pseudotsuga menziesii
TCATTCTCCAAGATCACTAAACAACAACAACTAGGTGTCTGTCCAGGGAGTGTGTGAAATCCTTGGTATAACCAGCGTTCTCAGGAAGCTCCTCTCAAAAGGGAGTCAAGCACTAGGCAGTGTGAGCGGTTGTTGATTGGGATAACCCCTGGTCGAGAACTGTGTAGCACCGGCGATATAGCCAGGATTTTATTCATATCTGGGGGCTCTTTCGGGAGTTTCGGGCTTTGCTACCCTGCCCATACGGTCAATCCCACCTGCGACTGTCCGCCTAAGCGTTGATTATATTGAGGTGACCTTAGTGACCTTACCTAGGATATCGAGGGGGTAGGTGTAGAGGTTATTTTACATGTGTCCTGGCTAGGTTGGGGTCAGACAGCACAGTCGCTTTACGCGTTGAAGCTGAGGGCCACAATAATTGGTTTCGAACCTCCGCTTGTGGTGACAAGGGCCTTTCAAGCCTCTCCTAGGTGAGACATACCGGCCACATTCGGGAGCTCACTTATCCAGCCCTTGTTTGCTTGGTTTTGGCTTTAGATTTTATAGTGATTGCTCTGTGCACGCTAGTTGGCCTAGGGTTGACGTAAATAGAGAGTCTTTGCTTTTTGTTGAGTCATTGTGGATTCGGGTACGGTTCCGCGTCGTTCTCATCGGTTAGTAGGACTTCCGCCTTCCACTTATCCTCCTACTTTGGGAGAGGGGCCTAGACTGTCCAGGCGGACTATGTCACACATTGATTCACACACCATGGAGGATCATTCAGAGACTATTCCTGAGCCACCTCCTCCCATTCGTATTGATGATGGGGAACTTACTCCTACATACGATCCCTCACCTGACCTACCTGAGTTTGGTCCCGTGATTTCCCAGATAGGATCTTTGCATGATAGACCTACTCACCCTAGGGTAGATTCCCCATTGACATGCTACCGGTATGGAATGCCAGAAGATGCTGAGACTCACTTTGACCCTCCTAGTACCAGCTATGGTAGTTATGCTACGACTAGTTTTCCTATGCACGATTTGACATTTCATGTTGAATCCAATTTTGAGCCTAGCACTATGCCTGGGGGAAATCCCATGCCTTACCTTGCGGAGAGGTTTGGGAGTACTAGTCACATTGCACCTTCCATCCTAGTGGTGGAAGCTCCATCTTATATACCTCCTAGGCCTAGAGTAGTGATCCGATAGGGATATTAGGTTCTAGACGAGTGACGATAGGCACTAGTACATTTCTTCTTACAGAGATTCCTTCATCCTCACTTCCAAGTTCTTCAAATGTAAACCCTCCACCTTACTCTCGTGGTCCTTCGATTCGGCACGTAGCTATGAGTCAAATCCATACTGCGGTTACTAGACCAGTTGTGTCTCAAGCCTACATACCACCCGTGGTTTCGGGAGGTTATGTTCATGTTTCTAGAGGTCAGATTGCTACTTCCTCGACATATATCCCTACTTCCGGTATGTATATTCCTACTTCCGGAATGTATGTCCCTACCTATGGAGTCTCTCATGGGACATCGCAAGCGGTGACCTATGGACCCTATTACGGGGCGCAGTATGGACAGGTTACTTCACCTTACGGAGGCGGGTATTCATAACCTACTTACTCTCCTAACTAAGGCTTTGTAGCTCCTACTAGTCAAGGTCCATCTCATTATGGTACTTCCACGCCACCCTATATGGGTCATACAGGAGGAGGTCACTATGGCCAAGGTCATGGTGGTAATCAATCCTATATGAACCAGGGAGCGGTCCCTATACCTCATCATCCTAGGCTCCCTTTCCTCGTGACACTCAATTTACCTGACTTATCGAGACTTACGAACGATCCTGTGGCTCATGACCCGGCTTGGCCGGCTGTCCCTACCAAGCTTCCTTCAGACATACCTAAGTTCGAAGGCAAACCAGGAGAGGATCCGAGTGAACACGTTACGACATTCCACCTATGGTGCTCTTCCAATTCATTGCATCAGGACTCAGTCCGTTTGAGACTATTTCAACGCACCCTTATAGGGCCTGCGGCAAAATGGTATATAGAGTTACCTAGGGGTGCCTTTACTTTGTTCGATGACCTTGCGATGACTTTCCTTAATCACTTCCAGCTACCAGTGCACTATGATGTTGGTACTGAACTCTTTTCGACATTTCGGCAAGATAAAGCCACCCATATTTCTGATCATATTCAGGAGTGGCATAGACGGAAGAGATTAATTAAATCCTTTATACCGCCAGAGTTCCTCCTTGAGTGGTTCCTCAAATATTTATTGTCATACATCGCGAAGGATGTTTCCACATCCGGAGTGCAGAATGAGGAACAAGCCATCTTTAGGGCGCAGGAACTAGACTTGATCTATGCTCAGTCTGGTTTGTTATATGAGATTATACCTAATGCCCCTCATTCTAGTTTCGATCCCAAGGTCAAACCTGGATCACATGCCGATGGCATTGTGGGTAGTACAAGTAAGAAACCTGCAGGTTCGGTTGTGAAACAAGTTTCTCAGTTGTCAATCAACCAATCTACCTCGGGACAAGATACGGCTTAGTCTCAACCTGCCCAAACGACGAATGTACTTGCTGTGCAATCGTCCGACCAAAAGGGTAACCAGCAACCCGGACGGAATAGAAAAAAGGGTAAAAAAAATAATAAGAAGGGTGGGAATAAGAATGAGAATGCCAATAATAATGACAAGAACAATAAAAATGTTGGGGGGGACAAGCAGAATAAACGTAAGGTTAAGTTTCCTTGCAAGCTTTGTAAGGACGATCACCTCACTCACTTGTGCCCTAGGATGGATGAAGCTTCGAATTTCATAGCACATGGCCCAGCTGTGTTAACGAACCCTTTAACACATAACCAAAATATGAACTCGAAGTCCCATGATCAATCTAGTGATGAAGATCCAGCTGAAACTAGTGGTCGTGGGTGCATTAATATGGTCCGTGCCGCGAAAGTTGTGACGCGTGTGAAATATTATTCTTCGTCACAACCCAACCCAGGCAAAGAACCTGATCCACCAGGAACCCCTTTGCGCATTGAGAAACCTGCAAATAAACCTAAAGCTACACCTCACATTCCTAAGGGGGTACTTAAGCATTCGGGTCATAACCCAAATGCCCGAGCCGCCCAGAATTATTCAGTTGTCGAGGACTTGGGTCATACTCCTTGTGCAATGTCTGCATTGGAAGTGCTTCAGAGTTGTCTGTCGCAAAGGAAGGCTTTGCTTTCCGCTCTTGGTGTGAATGGTGATGATTCTTCCTCAGTGATCAAATTTGAAACCGCAGGACATCAGCCTCACTTTCCCTACTATGTGTCCCTTTTGGTGCATGTAGAACGTCTTAATATGATCGTCAAGCGTACTGTGATTGACGAGGGTGTTGTTGCTTCTGTGATGTCTTTGTCTTGTTGGAAGGGTCTTGGTTCTCCTGAGTTGTCAAAGTCTACAACCATGTTAACTTCTGTTGATGGGAGGTCGTTTAGGCTGCACGGGATCCTTCCTTCCCTTAAATTCCGTTTGGGAGGGAAGACCGTTGCGATAGAGGTTGAGGTGGTTGATGTGCCCCTTGACTACAATCTCTTACTGGGAAGGAACTGGATGTATAGTATGCAAGCCATTACATCTTCCATATTTCACATTGTATGCTTTCCTCATAATGGGAAGATTGTGAAGATTGATCAGATGACATTCAAGAATCCGCCTGTTAGTGCATCTTCGAAAGCTTCGGTTCTGAAAGTTGAACATTCCCAGCCGGCAACTGGGAGTGTGGGTGTAGGTATGTACCCGTCCCTCATGGGAACCTTTAGTTGTCCTGTACCCGTCCTCATGATAGGAGCTTATTTCGATGGTGCTTCCACGTCTACGAGATCGATGCCTTTTCGCACAAATCATATGGAAGATCCTTGGATTCTTCCTTCATCGAGTCCTTTGAGTGAGACCATTGAGATGAGTGTGTCATTGCCTACAGTCATGATATCTTACCAATCTAATCTCCAGTCTACTGCAGAGCCTTGTTCTTCCTCTTCCCGGACAAAGGAGGAAGACCCCTATGTGTTGTCGGCATGGGCAGTACAGTATTCTCATGCCCACGACTACCTTGATATGATTTTCCCTTCAGATGAAGCGATCATCAAGGCTATGTCGGGAGTTGAGCCACCATGGGAGGAACTCCATCATAGATCATATTTCCTTCCAGAGCTTGACCTTTTGGAGCATGAGGATTACAGGGAGATTCTTAGACAAAAAGTTGGTAGGCCCATGATTCCATTAAGCTCTCCTGGTCAGATGGCTGATGGAAACATGGAAAACATATCGTCAACTGTGCCTATCAACATTTCTCACAATCCTGGTACATTTGAGAATGTGTACATTGGGGCGGATTGTTCCCAAGATGAGATTCATGAGTATACCGAGCTGTTCAAGGAATTTCGTGATGTTTTTGCTTGGTCTTACGATGAGATTCCAGGGATTGACCCTCGGATTGTCGAACACAAAATTAAGACTTACCCCAATGCGAAGCCTGTTCGACAGCGTTTACGCGCGGTAAATCCTAGGAAAGCACCCGCCATAAAGGCAGAGATAGAGAAACTATTGAAAGTTGGTTTCATCTATCCCGTTCCCTTGACGAAGTGGGTTTCAAACCCCATTCCGGTGGATAAGAAGCAGGGAGCGATCTGTATATGCACTGATTTCCGTGATTTAAATCGTGCCTGTCCTAAGGATAACTTCCCCACACCGTTTATAGATCATATTTTGGATGAGTGTGCAGGTAGCGAGGTGTTCTCCTTTATGGACGACTTTTCCGGATATAATCAGATTCAGATTAAACCTGAGGACCAACATAAGACCACATTCATTTGTCCTTGGGGAACATTTGCGTATCGGAAAATGCCTTTTGGCCTTTAAAACGTTGGAGCTACCTTTCAGCGGGCGATGACCTTGATTTTCCATGATCTCAAGTCCATTATTGAAGTATTTTTGGATGACCTCGCTGCTCATTCTCATATGAGGATGCATCATTCTTATCACTTGAGATTGGTGTTCGAAAGATGCCGGCACTATGCTGTTAGATTAAACCCTCATAAGTGCATCTTTTGTGTGAAATCAGGTCGTCTGTTAGGATTTATCGTTTCGAAAGAGGGTATAAGAGTCGACCCCTTGAAGGTGGAGGCAATACTTCAGTTGTCTCCCCCGCGAAATATTCGTCATTGCAGGGTTCTTCCAGACAATCCGCAGTAGACATTTTTAGGTCGACGTTTCGATTCCGAATCTGGAACCATCATCAGGACAAGTAGTCAATAGGTAAAGCTGCAGCTCTGGAATTAAATACCGGTTGGTGTGGTTTTAAAATTAAATCGGCCGACTAGTCCTAGGTTTAAGGAAGGGAAATTAATAAATAAAAGATTAAAATTTGTTATTAAAAATAGGTTAAATTACATGTTTAACAAATGAAATATCTTTATTTAATTTTTAAAGGTTTAGGATTAGGGTTTATGAAATAGGGTTAAGTTAGGGCTAAAAATAGGGCATAAAATTAATTGTTTCAAATTTAATCTATTTAAATTGTTAAAATGTATTTATAATTTATAATTTAAATTATTAATAAATTATTTACAAATTATTTTTAATTTATTATTAGGTTAATAAAATTATTAATCAACTTATTGAATTGAATTAGGGCTTAAATTAGGGTGCGACTAATCCTAGGTTTAAGGAAGGGAGATTTAATAAAAAGCGGAATATAATTTGTTTAACAATTAGGTTAATGTTAATAATAGAGATATCTTAATTTAATTTTAAAGGTTTAAGATTAAGGTTTAAAATAGGGCTTAAAAATAGGGCATAAAAAATTAAAGTTAAAAGTAACTTAATTTCTAAAATAATTCCTAATATAATTTTTTGATATATTCTTGTTTCTAAATTAATTTATTTTAAATTGTTATAAAATATTTATAATTTATAATTTGAATTATTAATAAAATCTTTACCAATTATTAAGTTAATAAAATTATTTGACAATTTTCTTTTGAAATGAAAAGGGGTTTAAATGGGCTTACAAATAGTGTTGAAGATTATTAAAATAAGTTTGAAATAATTTACTTTCCAATATAATTTTAAATTTAATTTCCAATATAATTTAAATTTAATTTATTTTCAAATTGTTATAAATTATTTACAATTTATAATTTAATTTATTAATAAAATATTTTGAATTATTAGTGAATTATTATTATTTTTTTTAAGTTATTAATAAGTTATTTTTAAAGATTTTACTTTAATTTTAAATTAATTTTAAATTAACTTCACTTACAAAACTAGGCTAGGCTAAGGTTTAGAAAGATTGGACTGCCTATTGGACTTGTTTAGACCCTTGATAAGGGGGACCCAACTTTTGCTAACTTCAAAACCGCCATCTCTGTTAAGGTTGTTGGGATGTTTGATGATCTCTATAGCTTCCCTGAATCTTCGTTTAAAGTAGTGGTTCTCTTGAGCAAGCAACGACGTTTCCTCAAGACAAATATGATGTTTTGACCTCTCTGAGTGTTCAGCTAAGGCAGAGGTGCGAATACGTTGGTTGCGGATATCAGCCCCATGTTCCCTTAATCTGACCTTAAGGGACCGACCAGTTTCGTCATCTTCAGTGTTTGCAAGGCATGGAAAACTTCCTACGAAGATTTGTTGTCAATTTCGCCAATTTGACTAAAGGTTTCATGCGTCTCCTGAAGAAGGATACTCCCTTTCAATGGGATGAGCGAGCCCAGGAGTCCTTCAATGCACTTAAGAGAGCCCTAGCATCAGCCCCGGTGATTAGTCCTCCGGATTATAGCCGTGATTTCCTATTATATGTGGTCGCATCTTTAGAGGTGATTGGGATGGTTTTGGTTCAAGAGGATGAGGAGCTCCAGGAGCATGTCATATACTATTTGAGCTGAAACCTTATTGATGCAGAGATTCGGTATTCTCATGTAGAGAAGCTTGCCTTAGCCACCGTACATGCGGTGCAGCATTTGAGACATTATATTCTCCTTCGCCAAACTTTGGTCGTTGCCCATGTCAATCCATTTCAGTTCGTCCGCACACGTAGGATGATTGGGGGAAAATATAATAAATGGATTGTCATCCTGCAAGAGTTTGATCTCGAATTTGTTTCGGCAAAATCGAAGAAATCTTTAATCTTTGCAGAGCTCATATCGGATTTTTCGAGCGAGGATGAGGAGTCAGTATGTGAAGATACGTTCGTTGATGAACATATTTTCTTAATATCAACGACTGACCCATGGTACAGAGATATCATAGTATATTTACAAACGCAGAGGACCCCTACTCACCTCTCGCGAGATGAGCGACGTCGATTACATCATGTTTCCAAGAACTACCTCATAGTGGACAGTACTTTGTACCGCTGTGGAGTAGATTCCCTTTTACGACGTTGTTTAACTCACGATGAGGCTGAGGTAGTGCTTAATGATTGCCACAGAGGGGCGTGTGGTGGTCATTTATCTGGGCTTGCTACAGCCCAAAAGATTTTGAGAGCAGGATATTTCTGGCCGTCGATCTTCAAGGATTGTATTGAAGCAGTCAAGAGGTGCCACCCTTGCCAGGTGTTCGCACATAACATGTGCTCGAAGCCTGCCCCGTTACACCCTATTATCACCGCCAGTCCCTTCACCAAGTGGGGGCTAGATTTTATGGATTGCAACCCAGCTTCGGCTGGGGGGGCACCATCATATCATAGTGGCTGTCGATTACTTCACGAAATGGGCTGAGGCAATGCCTACAGTAAAATCTGACGGTGAGATAGCTGCCCACTTCATATTCAACCAGATCATCTCTAGGTTCGGGATTCCGAGAGAGCTTGTCACTAACCATGGCTCACACTTTCAGAACCGTATGATGGAAGAGTTGGCATCCAAGTTAGCGTATAAGCAAGATCACTCCTCTTCTTACTATCCTCAAGCGAATGGACAGGTTGAAGCAGTGTATAAATCACTTAAGTCCATTCTCCAATGAACCATCGCACAAAGCAAGACGAATTGGCATATTATGTTGTACCCTGCTTTGTGGGCATATCGAACCGCGGTAAAGACTGCCACTGGTTTTTCTCCATATCAGCTTGTTCATGGAGTGGATTCGATATTTCTAGTTGAATGCGAGATTCCTTCGTTGAAGTTAGCCGTGGAACTCTTACCAGACACTTCACCTTTGGAGGAGCGTTTGGTTCACCTTGAGCAACTCGATGAGTAGCGTAGAGATGCCTTGGTGACTCTAGAGGTTAATAAGCGTCACGTAAAGGCCCAGTACGATAAGTATGTCCGTCCGAGAGTGTTTAGTGAGGGATACTTGGTCCTTTTGTGGGATCAATTGAAAGAACCCTTGGGGGCAGGGAAGTTCGATCCTATGTGGCGTGGTCCTTATGTGGTCAAGCGTGTATTAGAGAAGGGTTCCTACAAGTTAGTGGATTACGAAGGGACAGCCTTGGCGGAGCCTAGAAATGGGCTCTATCTTAAAAAATACTATGCATGATCTTTAGCCAAGGTTGTTTTGTTGTATATTATTGTACAGCTTTTTTGCATAGTTAGGTCTTGTTTATTGTGATCGGGTTTGTGATTAGTTTCCATTTCTTGTGGCAGATGTCAATGGAATCTTCCACCTACATAGGATTCACGAATGGTGCAAGCCGTCACACTCAACACTCAGCCTCAGCTGCTTGGGTGATTTATACTCCTATGGGTCATGTACTATCTTTAGGAGGTGTATATCTACGGCCATCTTCCAACAATGTTGTTGAATATAGTGCCGTTATCAAGCTTCTATGGGATGCCATTTCGCATGGTGTTCTCTCTCTTGAGGTATGTTTTGATTCAGAGTTAGTAGTGTCACAGCTAAATGGTTTGTACCATGTTAGAGATCCGACGTTATTGAGGAGATTCTTACGTGTGAGATTGCTAGAATGGCAGTTTGAGAACATAACATATATACACATTCCCAGAAATTATAATCAAATTGTTGACTCATATGCTAACTATGTGTTAGATTGGAATTTGTTTCAGTCATTATAAATTAATCATAAACACAATTTTTACACATGTAAATAAATAAACCGATCACCATAGAAATTTTTTATATATCAAAAATGTGGTAATACATAGTGTCATAATACAAAATTGGGGCTTTGAAAGCCACCATCATATACACGGTAGTACAAAATAGATACACTCCCAGGTGTCTAGTCCTGTAGAGGTGGATGAGGGTTGTGATCATGATATGTCACCACGGCTCTAGCTAGCCGCCGGAATAAATGCACCCATGCACGTGGTACACCCACCACCTGTCTCTGCATAGCCTCAGGCAAGTCCTTGACTTGCACCATGGGAATCCTGTGAGTCAGTCACACAAAGTTGGTATGGATGCTTTGGAGCGTTCGCTCTGCATCCACACCGGTGATATCGTCTCCTCTTCCCCTCCGTCTATGATGTGGGAAGCCCTCTGGTCGCCGTGGTCCCACATCTGCACATGAATGGTAGATGTCACTATGTATTGTCACCCAAAACCATGTCTTTTTGATTCCATTAATCAAGAAAACACACAAAAAAAATTAAATACTTCAAAAAAATTTAAAAAGAGTAAGGGTTGAGATTCGTTACCTATGTCTCCATATGCTGATCCTGGTGGTAATGGCATGTCCGGGTCTCCCCGGAAGTCTATCCCTACATAAGGGTAGTCCTCTATGGCAACAATCTGTCGTCGCCACCATGGAAAAAAGTCTGTTGGATAAGGGTTGGCCACTCTACCACCCCCCAGTCTGCGCATCGCGTCTTCCCAACGTCGTTGGGCTGGATCTTGAACCCCATGGAGAGGAACATCCACTCTAGGGCTCAATCCTGGAACACACTCGAAGAAAAACGTGCTCAAGATACTACTGAACCTGAAGTTCTGTATCCTACTTGCCTTGCACTCACTGAGCTGATGTTTCATGTTGCTCAGTAGGGAAGTGCTCCAGTCATAGATGGTCAGTGTCATGCACTCCACCGCATAGAACATCAGTGGCCGAGAGGCCTGATGGAGTGATGCTAAGCCAGCTATCCTGCCCAGCTTCAGTAGTATGGCCTTTAGGCCCAGCACCTGTATAGCATTGGTGGGAACTTGGCTCCCCACCTTCTCCGTCTCTGGGTAGCAGTACACTGCTATGTACTCGTCGATAGTCAGCCCATGACCTGGCCCTCCTCGGGCACGAAGGTTCACCATCTCACCTCATCTGGATAGACCTGTGATAAAGTAGATATCCTCCACCTCAATGGTGAGGGACATGCCATCTAGCCGGAAGGACTCTGAGTCCGGATCCCAATAGTCTACAAGCATCTGTAGTAGTCCTGGTTTGGCCCTCAAGCCACCTAGGCACCAAAACTTGTAGAGTCCACATCTTCGTAGAGCTTCTTGAGCCATTCTGTCAGCCCTTATTGCTTCCTCTACATCACCATGCTCGCGTTCTCGCCACTTTAGCACCATCCTGCATGAGAAATTGACCAAAATGTCTATTAGATTCATGTAAATCCTTATGCGCGGCGTCATACGCGACTGTTTTGAAAACAACCGCATATGTACGCAGTTTCTGGTCCCTTTTCCGCGTATAGCCATCCCTATACGTGGAAAAAGCCTCGATACCCGTGTGGGCCACAGTGCTCATGTAAGATTGGCCTTTAAAAACTCATTTGACCATGAAAACTTGTAAAAATTGTATTGAAATGCAAGCAGAGAACATGAGTAAATACCTGGAAGAATCGGTTGTGAATTCCGCCGGCTGGATCTCCTGGAATTTGTAGTTGAAAATCAGAGCTCCAATGGGTAAAATTTTCAAATGATTTATATTTTTTACTATTTATAGAAAAAATTTCAAATATTTGAAAATTTTTACCTCCTTTCCTATAGTTTTGACCGTTTCTAACCTTTTTGGGCCATTTCTGACCTAATATGTGATGTAGAAGACCGTTTTCAGCGTTGTTTCAGCCTTTGGATTGACCCGTTCGTACTGATCTCAGGTATAACGTCTATACTGGCATATAGGTTAGGTTCACCACCACTTGCATTTTGCATGACCTTATGACCATGTCACTATATCCTTAGGTACGAACCCACTCTATTATGTCATAGAACCTTCTTGCTGCTATAGAAGTGGCATGATATGAGTGGTAGATCCTCACCTTACATGGGTACCCTAGTTAGCGCCTTATTTGCATTTGGTGCCCATGTCGATGTTTCCCCCTTTAGGGTGTGGGAGTCCATTGTATAGTATTGCCATGACATTTAGCAAGAGCCTCATACTCCTCTTGATCTTATGCTGGCCTGTTTTCCCCCGGACTCCCCTTGTATCAAGTTGTGGATGCATTATCATGAGCTTTTCCTATCTTATTGAGCTTTATGCCGTCTCCCCTGACATTGCATTTCATCCATATAGCCCGAGCTTGTCTCATGTCTAGCCATGCAAAGCCTTTCTTTATATCTTTCGCAGCTTGATTCCCTTTTTACCGGGAGGGGATTTTCCCCCGAGTGTCGATATCCTACACATGTATCCTTGCATTGAGCATAGGTATGTTCCACTGCTTGGAACTAGTTTGTTTGCCTTTATGACACTCGTCTCCTCCTAGTTTGTAACTATAAAGCTAGTTTATTCTTTTTTCAAGCTTTTCAAATAACTGAAAAAAGACCAAAAAAATCAAAAAACCAAAAAGCCGGACAAGAAAAGATATTATCTTTGGCAGCTGTCGAGTCATGTCACATTCGAACAGAGCACTGTATATCACATCCATTGGTTGGGTTATAGTTTGACTTTAGGAGCTATACTCATTTATCTTAGTTTTATCTCCACCGACTGGTTAAGCTTCTAGTCCCTATGGAGCCTCTATTGATGCCTCCTGTGTCATAGAGATGTCCCAGTTTGTATATCGAGTCTATGCTACCTTCATTCAGTCACCATACGGCGTTATGCTCTTGTTCGAAGGAAGTTGAAACCTGAGTCGGCCATTCCTCAGTTATCTTGACTTTGCATGTCGTCCATTCCTGGTACAGTTACTGGTTCGTGCACCTTATGATCGAGTTCTTCCATATTATACAGCCTTGCTGAGTACCTCGTGTTGGATGATGGGGGATGCCCTAATGCCCTCCTTCCAGCGGATTTCATCCCATCGACTTCAGATCATTTATTCTGGGATTGGAGTCTAGAGTCATTTTGAGTGCCTTGAGACTTGCAGTCATCAGTGGCAGGTTCTCTCGCCATCGACAGTTTTGGGAATACATCAATGTCCCCTGATCGATGGATTCTCTTAAGTGTTCGACCTCAACACATTTATTCACACTTGTTAGTTTGCACTCTAGTACCTTGTTTCCCATTTTCATTATTGGTGAGTGATCTTGCATCTGTTAACGGTATACATCAATGACCGGTAATCAGACGATGGACTACTATGTTAGACCTCGACACCTCTATTCGCATAGTAGGACATGTACTCGTAGCGGTATGTGTAGAAGACCTTCCAGATTGGTGGCATCCACTATATGCTACCTCCTTGATCGTGCCAGTATTCATGAGATTTCAGCTCTCGTGACTTGTTCCAGTATATGTTAGATATTTCTAGCCACTATGGAGATCTTGATCTGTTATATATCTTCAGCCTTTGTGGAGATCATGGTCCTTTGTATATCTTCATCATGGAGATTCTGATCTATGTATATTGTACATGGCAATGACCACATATGTTCTATCATGTTTCATGCCTATTCATGGCCATTGTACTCTTATGTATCAGGTACTGCTAGATGTATTTGCAGTTATATGCAGAGTTGTATTATGGTATTATGCTGATTGGGTGGCTGGTCTTCCATTTTGGTACCTTCATCACTTCACTTCTGGGATGGACTTATAATGTATTTCGGCCAGTGTATAATCCCTCTGATCTCATACATTAGGGGGCATCTGTTATAGCGGATTTCACCACACTAGGTGAATCACACATTGTATGGCCTTCCCCTGTCCCGCTGCAGACTCATTAGCCCCTATGGACCACTTTTTTTCTTTTGATGTATCCTTAACCATCCCTAAAAACATAAGAAAAATGATATACGCGGCCTTTTCCCCGATAACCGCATACATACGCGGATATTCCCTATATAGTCGCGTACATCGGGATGTGTACATAATCCAAAACTGTTGGAGCGTTCCTTGACTTGGATCCGACTCATATGACTCCTGGCCTTCCATATGCCTTGAGATCGCACGGA
>LPNX011063015.1:44091-71281 GCA_001517045.1 Pseudotsuga menziesii
CATTCACGACTTTCCTGTTCAGCAACTCACGAATGGAACGCGCATTCGCGACTTTCATGCCTTGCAACCCGCGAATGCATTTTTCCATATTTTAGGTTGGTGAAAAATACTGAATTAACCACTAAATTAAAAATTTGTTTGGATCAAATTGAAGAGCTAAGGGTGTAGATTTACCTGAAGCTGACGGTTTCTGAATCTAACGGTCCAATTGTCCTCGACGATCGATCAATGATAGAGGGTAAACTTTCCTTTTTGGTTCAAAAAATGCAAATGGTATGAAATGTTTTGATTTTCAAACTATTTATAGAAATAAAATTTCGTAAAGTGGGTCTTTTTATATAGTTTGAAATGACAATTGATTAATATCACCCTCTTTGTGCCTTGGAACAGGTTTACCCACTTTTACAAAGTGTTGATGCTTCTAGAGGGTGGTTTTTTCTCTTTCCAACACATGTTGGCATCTTATCACTTCACATTAACCTTAGTAATCAACATTTTTGCCATGGACTATGGTATTTTAAGCCATTAGTCCCTTGCCTCTACCATTGTTCTTCCATGGCTAGGATCCCTTTTCATGAGTATCATCCTTATATGCCATTGCCATCCTTTGGTACTCATTTCCGTCACTGTTTCAGGCCCAGGGGTTTCCTCATAGCTATTTTTCACGCCAAATAGAGCTTCTTCTGAATCTCTTTTTACAAGCTATCCCTTTATAGGACTCCCCAACCTTATGGAGTTTCTTTAGGCCCAAGTCTGACTCCTTCAAAATAGACTTGACTGCTGATTTATCTCGTTCGTTCAAGCTCGTTAAGAATATGTGAATGGGCATCCGCATTGGTGGTAGGTTATCTCTTTCTCGGACCATGCGGAATAATACGAGAAAGGATCACTCTCTTTTCTTCGGAATTGAGAAGAGTATTCTCAGGTATAGGTTTATCACTTTTCCGGACCTGAGGGACTAAATTTACGGAAAAGGAACACCCGGTTTGAGCTTAGTTTTCTCTTTTTCGTGCTCTGGAACCAAACATGAAAAAGATTCTAAGTGTACTTTGTGTCTTTGTCACGCTCGTTAAACACTCAAGAACAAAGCAACGAGTTTATTGTTGTAAGCCCCATTTCTCATAACCAAATGGATCTTTCCGAGTGATCTTGCTTTCCTTCACACTCGTAAAACTCAAGCTATTTTATGCTGTTTTGGAAGGAGCATTGGGTAGGTGGTAATTTAACCTTTTTCGGACCTTCCCGACTAAGTACGAAAAAGGTTCACCTTTTCTTCTTCGGAAGTTAAGAGAGTTCTTCTGTGGTTTGTTTTATACTTTTTCGACCTCAGGAGACTAAATTGGACAAAAAAGGACCCCCCTGGAGTCTTCTTTGGCATTTTCAGACTCTCTAAATGTGAAAATACCACATGAGCATGTATTAGTTCCGGCTCATTAAATCCACGGATCAGTGTATCAAGCATTATTTTCCCATCTCTTCAAGCTTGTTAAAAAATGAAGAGGGAACCGAGTTTACTTTCCGAGACTCATTAAAACTTAACAGGGAAGGTAAGGAAGAAGTTTTCTCTTGTTTTCAGTAATGGCAGCATGTCATCCTTGAACATAGCACTCTTTGCTTTCCGATATCCATGTTTCAGTATACACTTGTGTTCAGCTATCACTTTGAGTTTTGACTCCTCCTCTTGTCCATTATACCTGGGGAATCTGATCATGTCTCCTACATGACAGATAAGTCTAGTTGTTCTATCTATCTGTTGTATGCTGCCTTGGGTCATCTCTGTGTCGTGCTCACTGTTCAAGGATTATACCTAATGTCTGATTTATCACCTGATCCTATCACTGTTATATCTGTTATCCATTTACTTGTGTCTCCCTTCTTTTTCCCAGTTCCTAGTCACTCTTGTGATCCGTTGGAGGATCCGTTGCCTTCCTTATCACAGTATGGTTCCATTTCAGCACCTCCTGATGATGAAGACCTAGAGTTTTGACGATAGTACCTCTGGATTCACTTTCATCATTGGTGAACTCCTTTTCTTTAGTTGTCAATTATCACTTATTGGTTGACAAACTGTTGAATCCTCTCCATGTTCGACTTCAGCTTACCCTTATTCACATGGCTTGGATTGTACTGGTTCTTTGGGATCATTTATGAAGACCTTAGAACCTCATTTTGGACTAAGTTTTGCAAGACCATGCTCGATTCTGATATCCAGCTCCCAGATCTTTGAAGACTCATCATTATTGTATTGTGGCTTCGATCCACCTTTTTAATATACGTGGTTTCTACCCGTATCATATGATGTAATCAAATATTGTAAAGGAGCTAGTGTTCCAGTACATTGAACATAGCATCCTCAGATGTAACATTGTATATCACATTATTATGTATTTGTTTCTGGTACTCTCTCTGCTCCATTGGATTTCTGAGTTTCTCCAGAGTTAAAGATTATAATGTATTTCGGCCATCGTTCCCCTCTGACCTCACACATTAGGGGGCATCTGTTATACACCTGAGTGGCACCTCTCTATCTGAGTGCTGATATCCCTCATGTCGGCACACAAAAGGACACTTATGGATAGAGGTTTTCCCTTAACACTATAACTTGGCTTGTCATGAAATACATTCTACCTTCATCCAGCTAGTTACTTTTCCATTTAGCCATGTTGGGATGTATTCGCGACTCTCCTTTTAGACAACTCATGCATCATTCGCGAGTCTTCCTTACAGCAATTCGTGACTCCTTGTATTCGCAGGTTGCGCTTATACAGAGTCACGAGTCATTCGCGGGTTGCTCTACTACATACCCGCGAATGTGCTTCTTAACATGAAAACACAAAATCACACGCTAATGGGAGTTTAGTTAAGTCATTTTACTTAATATCCCTAACTACTACAACTTCCCCAACCTTTGAGAACTGCCTTATTTCACCCATATAAATAAAGGCCTTGAGGAGGGTTGTAGACACTTACACTTTGGAGCAAAGTTATGCTGGTGGATTGTTCACGGAAGTCTTTGGAGCAGTGAAACTCAAAATCCTTTGGTGACAGAGGAGTCCTTGTCTCAGACATTTGGTTGTACTCTGAACTTTCTCATTATTGATAATAAAGAGATTACTTCTTCCACATGCGTCTCATATATCTTGGTTTGATAATTGTTTATGTTTCAATATTTCATATCTGATTTATCTAACCTGTTAATATATATATATGAACCATTCTATATCTGGAAGATTGTCCCTGAACAGGTGAAAGAGGAGTGAGCCTTGAAGACTTTGGAAGTGGAGCAGATCAGAAGAGGACTAGCAAGGATCGAACTTTGTTTAACAAGTAAGTTCCTCTAACCCTCCTATTTCCTATTCTGCACTTTAGAAGTCAATTGTCTGCAAGTGTTTGAGTATGTTGGTAACCCCTGACCTACGATTATTAGGTGCATAATCCCTTAAAACAGATGGAAAAAAGGGTAAAATTATTTGCAATTTATGATGCAATTCCCCCTATGGTGTGGGAAGAAATGGCTCTCCAACTCCTATGCAACCCTCCAAACTTGTAAAATAGAGTATGGGGACTGTAATTAGACTTCATTTAATTTCATTTGGTATGGTTAATATTTCTGCAACATAGTATTAAAAATTCATATTCGAATGCATAAATTCAATGATATTTGCTTAAGGTAAATGACATATAAAAGCTCAACTTCAGCTAATAAATGGTGCATATAATGGTTCATAACAGATAAATATGAATATATACCATTAAAAACATTTAAATATCTAACTAAAATCATATAACATTGATCCAAACTGCAATATACATCAGATATTCAACTCCATTGAAATGGGAAATCATCACATGGAAACTAGTCACAACAAAGCTTGGAAATGTGGACATTTGCATATGTATTTGTTCTTATTTAGAATTAAATAGAATATTAGTGACATATTAAATATCCATGAATCATTAACTCATGCTTGGGCATCAACTGAACTCAATGGGGCACAACCACCATTCACACAAGTGTGCCTTCATATAAAAACATGGAAATATGGAAGTGGGAATTGAGAGAATGGGAGGAGAGCTGGGTCAAGAAAAGTAGAAAACTCATATATGAATAAAAACACTCCATGAATCTCCAAATGAGATTTCATTGTGGCCTCTCCCATATCCAAATTGTATTAGAATATCACTCTCTCGAAATTGTCTCACTAGCAGGGTAAGTGAGCACTCACCGTGCAATGGACAAGCTAATGCTCTCCAAAATGCCAAAGGAAAATTCACAAATGATAAAAAAAAATTACATTCCTAATAACATTTTTTTATAACCCTCCTAATTCCCTTTAAGGTCTAATTCATTCCCATATGCTTCCTCCAACTCATCCTTTATGTTTAGTAACCTCCATGCCACTTGGCCTTCTCCTCAATCCTTCATCTTCCTCCAAATTCGAATGGTTGACACCTCATCCCAAGTGCACCCTATTGGAGGATATTTTTATCCCTGACATGTCATATTTTCGTAGGTCTTCAATCAGGTCTGCATTCAGGCCTGACTTTTCATAGAATCTTCCATCATTGTTGTCATAAAACACAGGGAATCTAGCTCGACACGGCACCTAGTTTCTTCCTAGACTCTTCCTCTTCTATGGGGAGTTACTCCTCCTCACCCATTAAAAATATTGGGATCATGATATGTCATTTGAAAAATATTCACCTTCCAAGAACATTCCATCACTCATAATTTCTAATTTTGGGTTAAGTCATGACATGTGTAAGGAAAAATCTAGCCACCCAAGGCCTCCATGGACCTCCAAATGTCCTTATGAAACAATGCCACTTTATTTTCTCCATGTTTATTATTTGTATGACCCAAATTAATGTGTAAATGATAAAATAAGTTTCTATTGGGTCCCATACCTCCCTTATTGCAATATTTAATGCCTCCTTCCCCAACCTAGGGAACTCGTAGGTGGGTGAAACATTGTCAACTAGTAGACTTATTGGGATGAGGACATGACATTTTTTATGATTTTCATCTTTCCCACTTGAATATAATTGTGATTTTATTTCATAAAGTGAAGGATATTGCAACATAAGCTTGCCACTTTCATCAACATACACCATTTGAACAAGAATAACGTCATCCATAGTATGTGTCCATGTGTCATTGGTACTAATGGTGTAAAGAATTGGATCATCACCATAAGGATCCAACATTGTCAACTCTACATTTCTTGTATGTGACTTATCTATAACTTTGCAAATAATGATTTCTTCTAAACCATTTTCTCATTTAAGAAGAGCAACTTTATCAAAGTTTGGATCCTTTCACTTAACATACTACAGAGTTTAATGACATTAGAGTTGATAAGGTATTTCCCTATCATTAGGTTGGTTCTCAACATCATTACCGCTAGATACATCATTGTCACTCCAATGATTATTTTTGCAAGTCTATATAATTTACGTGACTTTTGTCATTGTAGAGACAATTGTTGCTTCATTTTTTGTCTCTTTTCTTGTTCAACATCCTCTTCAGCAAGTATTTGAAAATATTCTTCCACAACCTCTGGATGAAATTACTTTTGTTCTTTATGTGGCAATAGATCAGGTTCTGTAGCTAACATGACCAAATTTATAAATAGTAAAAATTTTCCATCACGACAAGAAGACAAAATTGCCTACACGGGTTACACATGATCTCTTAATTGGAAAGCAAGAGTGAAAAAACAGAGTATTTATAAAGGAATATTATAAATACTACATAAATTCTAACCTTTGGTAAAAACCTTTGTTTTTTTCTCCTTCCAACTAATATTTTAGATTCACATCTAGATGGTCCAAAATGATTTCTGCATCAAATAATAAAGGGTAAAATTAATTACTCTACATATATAGTATTTAATCAATCATTTTACAGACTGCTTAAATACAAAAAATTCACAAGGGTGGAAGGTGCGAGAGGGGTTATCTTTGACCTAGGAGGAAATATCATTTATTATAGTTATGCTTGGGGACTAGGAAAAAAAATGAATAATCAAACATAATCGATTGTCGTTAGGGACTCTTGGATTCTCATTAATATAATGTGCAACATTCAGGACAGGAGAGATATTGATCTTGGGAGAATCCAAAAAAGAGTCTTATCCTTCATATCAGACATGGAATTGGTATAATTTTATCATATAAAGAGAAACAACAATCACTTGGTCGATAATCAGTCCATCACTAGATTAGTCGATTAAAAGAAAAAGTAAAAAACATATTGTCAATCGATCACTATACCATCAATTTTTTCAAATATTTCAAAGCAATCAATTTGGTTTGATCACAGACTTGTTGATGGGTCGTAGATTTTGTTCAAGCAAGGTAAGAATGAAATTCTTTTAAAGCACTGTTGATGCTTGGAAATTCACAGGAAGCAACAGTAAAGGATTCTCCCCAGTCAACATTCCAAAATATCCCGTGACTGTTTGGTGTAGGGAATCCATCCGGTTTGCGGTCCAACTACCGTAGGTCAAGTAACAAAAACAAAGGGTTTTACCGGTTGCGGCCCGGTTCACCGTATGTATTTTTGTATTTTTTACTTTAAGTATGATATGAAAGTGCCTATCTAGGATGCATATTGATGAAGAATGCAAGGAGTGGTCACAATGTGATGTGCAAGTTCTTACCTCTCGTCTTAGACTCTCTTGCATCTAAATCACACACAACTGAAAAAAGCAAAAGATAACTAAGCTATCCCTAAAGAGCGAGATTATTAATTCATGAGTAATGTAATATTGTTCACATGTTAAGATAAATCATAGATAGTTGTTCTTAGAATCAAAAAAAATAAACATGAATAAAGATATACATGACAAGATAGCTCGTCAACCATTAAAACATCCATTACTCATAGTGGAAATTATCACAGAATAAACCAGAGAACATTCAAATAATAACATAGGTTCATAAAGTTAGAACGCTATCATAGTTAATGAAACACAGCTGAAAACGAAATAGTTCCCCTTCAACATTGTTCATTTTATCACATTCGAACATTCCACATAGCACTTTATCCAACAGGAAAAATTTGTAATTTTATTATTGCAAAACGAAGTAGTTCCTCTTACAACAAGTAGTTCACAAGTTTCTCTGGGAAAAATCCCCCTTTATTTCCTCTAACTTTACTATATTTATACAAAAATAGCAAAACCTTTGGGTTTCCCCACTGGGTGACCTTTGGGCTCCCCCAACCGTTTAGTCTCACAATTTTGTCCTTTGTGAGTGCTCATGATTTATACAATACGTTACATTTCAGAATAAGATCTTAAGAGCATTTTTATAAAAAAGGACCAGCTTGGTAACCAATTAAATTTTTCCAAGCCTAGGCCTCTACTGCTGTCAATCTATTGAGATCTCAAACCCTTACTTCCTTCTTCTCTTTCTTCATTTCTACTTCTTCATTTTTTAAGCCACTTCCTTCCTTTCTGCTTCAATTTTAGACATATCCTCTTTACAGCAGCAACTCATCCTGTCATAAACACAAACTGTTCTTAGACAATTTATCATTTGACAAAGTACACAAACTGTATCAAAACATACATCCTGTAAAATGAACTTTAATGCATGATAATGCAAAGGAAAATCCTGCGAGTTCATATCCTAAAATCACAAGCCCGAAAGACAAATTCTTTAACTCAAGCAAGGCTGCATATGGACTAACTTGAAATCCACCGAAGAAAACATGAATCACAGCAAAGTAACCGACCATATAAACCCTAAACCGTGCTTCATCTTGGAGAGACTTAGACTCGACCAAAAACCCACGAAACAACTCTGACATCATAAAATAAAGCAAAAGTACACAAAAAGGAGAGGAAAAACCCTCTCAGTGAGCAGACCTACTAAGCATCGGGTGAAAACAATACTCTCAACGGCAGGCGGAATCACTATATACATCGGTAGGATAGTCCCATTCATAGCCGCAACGGCAGACAACGAACAAACTACGGGTCTCACGAGACTATTAAGTCAATCGACATCAGATCCCTTTTACGCTAAACGTCTCCACAGTGTTGACGATTAGAAATACTAACAACGGGCGGATAGTTGACAAATCAGCCGCAACAGCGGAGATCACAAGGACTAGCCCTCCGATCAATAGTCATAAACGGCTTCGATGGTGAAAAGAAAGCAAATCAATTAAAGGTCTGAACAATAAAAACCATGGAATCGACGAGGATTAAAACCGTCTATCGGGTCATTCATCATTTCCATTCTGAAACATTGGTGACATAGATAACTAATGCCTCGACACAATCGTTAACAGACTTCCGAAAGTGAAAAAAAAATCAAAGTTAAGCATAAAGGTTTGAACCAATAAGAATATAGAATCGTCAATAGTAAAGCTATGGGCTCCGCGACCATGATAAAATGAAACCGCCAACAGTCCAAAAAAGACAATTGAAATAAAAGTGCATCGGTGAAAAACTAGACTTTCCATTGGGACAATCATCATTTAGTTTGTGCAACGGCGGCCGTGTAGGGAACTACGGCCTCGATTCACTGTTTAAAATACTCTCGACGGTGATAAATCAAAAAATGCTAAGTTCCACAGTCAAGAGCATTTGCAGTTCTTAAATCATTCAACTTTCGAGATGAAAGAAAAAATAGTTGACATTAGGTCAACCTCAAAATCGAAAATCGTAGCAGAGAAAAAACAGAGTTCAGGAATCCAAACAAATTCAGTTAAGATAAAATCAAAAGTAGGGTCCAAAATTTTGAAAATTTTGTGAAAACAGTTGCAGCTGCAACAAGCACAAAGAATTGAAAAAAAAAAATTACCAGTCATATCACTACAACATCGATTTTGCTCTAAGGATTTCGATGCAATCTGATTTGGTTTTATCAAAGAGATGATACCTTGAATCAATTGGCCAATAAGTAGTCCATATCAACACTAGTAGATTAACAGAAAAGAAGTAAAAAAAATATTGTCAGATGATCACTATACCATCCATTTTTTTCTTAAGATTTCAACGCAATCAATTTTGGTTTGATCATAGACCTATTGACGGGTTCATATATTTTGTTCAAGCGGGATAAGAATGTAAATTTTCAAGGCACAAAAAACTGAATAAAAAAAAAACTTCCCAGTTGTATCACTACACCATCGATTTTTCTCAGAGTATTTCAATGTGTTTTGATTTGGTTTGATAAGATATATGATTCGTTGACGAATTCACATATTTCGTTCAAGCAGGGTAAGATCTAAAACAAGACACGAGTTCGTATATTTTGTTCAGGGTAAGATATAAAGTAAATATGTACATTTTTTAAGCAATAGAGGGTTCCTCTGCAATGAATATTTTGTAAGCTATAGAATGTTCCTTTTTACTTACAATCATATCTAAAACAAAACAAAACAAAAACATATTTGAAAATATACAACCTAGGGCACATAAAACTGGGAAAAAAATTCTTACCAATTGATCACGATAGCATCATATTTCTTCAAAGGATTTCAACACAATCTGATTTGGTTTGATCATAGACCTAGTGTGTTGACATGCTCATAGATTTCGTACAAGAAGGGTAGATTCAATAAAGACATAAATTTGGTTTGGAAACATATTTTGGGTTTCGGTAGATTGAATATTTTGGGGCAAATCAAAAAATATGAAATTGGAGGGATTTTTCCATTGTTGCCCTCTTTCAAAAATATTGAATTAACCCCAAATTGAATCGTGTGCCAAACTCCACATTGTTTCTTGTGCAACCAGAAAAACTTTCATGGAGGAATATGGGTTTGACTAAATACTTGATTAGTGATGTTAATTAACTTTTAATAATTTTTAATTCATGTCTTATATAGGATACATTTTGGGGGTGGTAATATCTCATGAAAATCTTGCAATGCTGGTAAGTTTTCCAAGCTTAATCTTTTGCACTTCTATGGTTCATGCACATAAGTTACATACAAATTACATCCTTTTTTGAAGCGCCTCTTTAGTTGCAGTGATGAAATTTCTCTTATGGAAATAGGCCTTGGAATGTCTTCCAATATCTTTTGTTTCCCTTCTTCATCAAGACAAGTAACTTGTTATGACAAACAAATATCACATGGTTTGCATATAACTAGTCCATCCCAATAATTACATCAAATGAACCAACTAGTATTATGTCCAAAAATAAAAACATGTTCTGTACATTTATGTCTAATCGAGAACCCTTTTCTAATTCATTATTCTTCCATTTTGTTCCAATAGCCAATTGAACCAGCCATGATCTATTATGTTTACTTTTCTTTAGCTGAAATCTATCAACTAAATTAGGATCAATATAAATATGGCTTGCTATTGAATAAATGAGAATTAAAATAGGTTGATTGGTAATTTTACCTTCAAACTCAATCATGTTGGACTAAATATCTGCATGTTTGTTGTCTAAGGTTGCATTATTTTGGGAATGTTCCTGCCTACATCGTGCACAATACATGCTTCCTATATATTGTGTACATTTCTTATTCTATCTCCCCTTTGAGGACATTATCTATACAAATGGTTTCCTTTGCTTCCCTAACGCTATAGTTGTTGTTGGGTTCCTTTTCCAACATATTCTATCATCATGGGCACATTTTGAGTTGTATTACTTTGCTGATATGAGTTATGTTGGTTCTTAAATAAACATGGTTTGAATCCTTTCTTCCTTTCGTCTTGTTTATCCTTCCTCTTATCTCTCCAAAATTTCTAAAAAAAACCCCTTTATTTGTTATGATCATACATGAGCTTGGCCTTCTGAATTGTTTTTTCAAGGGTATTGGGTTCATCATACTGAATTTTATCCCTATAAAATAAAGGAAAAGCACTTAAAAGTATTTGTATATTTAACTTCTCCTCCCTAATAAACCCAACATATCTTAATAGTTCTAGAAACTTCTTTTCATACTCATCAATTCCCATGTTTCCCAATTTGAGTCCAAAGAAATCTTCCATCTTCTTATCATAATAATTTCCTAATAAGTACTTTTTCTGGAAGTAGTTCTTGAATTGCCTCTATGAAATTATTTTTTCACTAGTATGCTTAACTTGAACCAATTTTCCCACCAAATGAAATCCTTTCCATGTAGGTTGTAAATGGACATCCTAGCTTCCATGTTAAAGGAGTAATTATTTAATTGAAGGTATTTTCTCAAACCCACTAGCCAAGCTTCAAAATAGTCTCCCTTCTTTTTATCACCATCAAAAGTGGGAGGATTAATTTTTCTAAGTTTCCCTTACAACTTATCTTTCACAGGCCTCATTTTATGATGTTTAATTGGAGACATTTATGGGTTTCTACTAGAACCCTCAAACATACATGACTTCCTAACTACATAATGTGGTGAGTAGCACTTCTTATGACTCCTAGTAGCACTTTTAGAGTGCTCGGATATCTTATGTGATCCATTCCTTCTTTCTATTGAAATGAGGTTGATCCCATTTTCATTTGCCTCGGTAGAGTACTTAGACTATGCATCAAGTGAGTGATAATCTCATTTTATTGTTCTTGGTCCCTCAACATACTCTAAATTTCTACCCTATAACGATGTACTTCCATCCTTAGACTTCTCATGGATTCCACAAATTCCACTGGGTTGACATCTTCTCTATGCACATTCCTTTCTTTTTTTACATTTGTCACATTGATATCTTGAACTGAAATCTTGTTCATGGTTGTATGGTAGCTCCCCTTCTTCCATTTTATTGTTCTGTATTTTTCTGGAAACATGTCCTATGATTGTGTTTAATTCCAAATTGTATCTGCAATGTGTTCATGTTTTAAAATTTGTTAGAAAAAATTAATTCTAAAATTCAATAATAAAAAAAATCCATATATATACATAAATATCTATAATTTTAAATTATGGAAAACACATATTTGCCATTTTTTTCAAAAAAAGACCTATAGGACTTTTTTTGTTTAAATCCTGGAAACATCTGTAATTCTCTCTTGTGATAAACCTTCTATTAAGCTTTTAATGACTACGACCATGGTCAATTCTGATATTGGATTTAATAATTACAGTTATTTACAATCCACAATTATGTATAATTTTATATTGTTCTTCTGCCTGCATTTAAACTTGGAAACTAACTTTGTAGATTTATAAAAAAGTAATAATAGGGTTCAAAGGGGCTTTCCCCCTTGTTCCACTATATGGTGGGTTGAGGTCAACACCGTCATTTTTTTTATACATCCTCTAATTTCGTACAATCTTGGGCATAAGTTCCATAGTGTTTTTAGATTTCTATCACTTCAAAACCAATGCTGAAATCACTACCATTTTTCGTTCATTCCTATACATTTACGATGTTATTTTATCCTTTTTGCATAAATAGTTTTTTATCATCGATGAACAGTTTTATGGGAGCTAGTAAGTGATTTCATTTCACCGATCAACAACTTCTAGTTAATGATACCCTTTTGTATCCTTTTCCGTGTGCGCTAACATGCCATGCATGAATGGTCACAATCTCATCTGGACTGTTTTTCTTTAAATCCTTGAAACATTTGTAATTCCCTATTGTGATAAACATGTTCATATTTATTCTCCTTATGTTAAGCTTTGAATGACTATAACCATGCTCAATTCTGATATTGGATCTAAAATATGTTGGGCACCAAAACTACTCTTTTTGCCTTACTCTGTTTAGCCCTTTTTCCCTATTTTTTCCTCCTATTTGCAATTGAATCTTTATCCTTACCAAGAGAACAAGAATAAATCCTTAATTTATAAATCATTATCACTTTCACTAATGCTTGATTTTATTTATGATTATGAACTTTACATTTCATTTGCATTGATTTGTTATTAGTTCATAAGAAAGATTCAGAATATCCGGGTGTCCCAAGTGTAACATCTCACTACATTCGGAGATGAATATTAATTCTTGGTGTCAGTTTCTTGTTTGATGATCTGTTCTACGTCACTGATGAGAGAATCTTGGATGTCCTTCCATGCATCTAGTTGAAACTTCCCAAGCATCTTTTCTCATTAGCTGGAATACGGTCGGCCTATGAAACAGTTCAATTAAAGTTCATTCATTGTTATGAACTAATCCTATGAAATGTAATAACAGTTGTAACAGTTCTTGTTTAATTCGGCAGCTGGAAAATCATAGATCTTCATGGCTTCCCGATATTAGTGTAATTGAACTGCTCCATCTCTGTATAAGTCTGAACAGGAAATTGGAGCCAAGGGTTGGAAATTTGAGAGAAGTCATAGCAGAGGATACTATAACTGTAATTTGATCATTTTAATAAAGGAGCAGCAATTATCAATACTTTTTCTTGTAGTAATAATCGGTGGGGTGGTCAAGGTGGAAGGAATTACGGTGCACCAGTATTTGAAGTGTTGTTTTGCAGAACAATTGGGTCGACCGAGGATGGTTCCTGCTCCTCCCCATGGTGGGACGGACCTCAAGAGGAACGCACCCTCAGAGGATGGAGTTGCGGTTCCCATTCTGAGCTCAAAAATGGAAATCGAGAAAGGGAAAGGCCTAGCGAGTTTACCTGAGTCGCATAAATATGAGGAAGGTACAAGTGGGATCAAGAAAGAGGAGATGAGGAAACTGGAGACAAGAAGGACAGGACAATGCATCCCAAAATCCAAGACAATGCCAAAGCTCCAAATCAAATCAGAAAGAGTAAGGGAAGGCATTCAGTACATGAAAGATCGATCCCTCATAGGCAAGTTTGTTAGGATATGGCCCACATAAAAGACCCTAGTATGGTGGATTAACACCATGTGGAAACCGCAAGGGCACTTCGACCTTCAGTTGGGGACAAAAGGCTTCTTCACAATAATCTTTTTTAACGAAGAAGATAGAACAAGAATTTTTTAGAATGGTCCCTATTTCTATAATCAGCGGGACTCTTCTTAAGGCCCTGGAAAGAAATATTTAACACTGATAAAGAAAACTCACGATTGCCCCAGTTTGTATTGGAAGGAAGAAATTCTAATGGATATTGGGAATACCCTGGGAAAATTTGTCAAAGTCTTAGAGCAAACCCGACAATGAAAATATGTCTCATATGCCTGAATCTCCATCTGCCTCGACATTTCTAAGGATCTACCAGATGGGATCGAGTTATCTTGGGAGGATGAGGAGTGGTTTCAAGCTATAGACTATGAACAGATTTTGTTCAGGTGTAGAAGATTCCATAAGCATGGACATCTATTCTAGGACTTCCCACAAAATAAAAGGTCGGGAGGCAATAAAGGCTAGGAAAATCAAGATGTTGAAGGTTTCATCAAAACCCAGACCAAGAAAAGACAATCCAGAAAGATCTCAGGACCAGAGATAAACTAAAGGGTGCAAACTCAGAACAAGTTTGAGATCTTCCAAGATGGCAAGGCAAGTAATAAAGAAACCCAACAAATCGACCAGACTAAATACAATCAAGAGAAGGATCTGTACTTAAATCTAAATAATCAGGACCAGCCCCAAAATATGCAACAGGAGACGGCCAAGGCATCCACAAAGGTAACGAATCCAGAGACTAGAGATATGGAGATAGGAGATCTTGATCTAGATGGACTTGAAGCTGCATGTTCAGAAAAGACCCCATCCCAGATCTCTCCCCAAAAATTTTCCCTGCTAGAGAAGGCGATAATCCAGGAAAAAAATATGAAGTTCTTGGGAGTAACAGTTGAATCCCTCAAAGAACTGGATGGAAAAAAGAAAAGTGGGGAAGGCCCAGCAACGTTCAAAGAATCAAAGCAGTAGGGGCACAACTGGTAGCTTCAGGGCAATATCCAACCATAGATGCTGACCTATCTTCTGTAACCCAATAATTTCCCAATGCGGATCACATCCTAGAATATTAGAGGCTGCAGTAGCGCTCTGAAAATCCGTCTTCTCAAAAGAAGGATTGAAAAAGAAAAATATGGAATCATCTTTTTGCAAGAAACCAAGTGCTCGAAAGAAGAGCTAAAAAGTATTTCCAAGAAAGTTTGGAAGGGATGTGAGATACTAGTGATCGATGCCAAAGGGACGGTCAGAGGGATTGGCATATTGTGGAACCCTCGGGAGGTGAACCTCTCAGGTTTCATAGAAACAACCTTTTCTCTATCTGCTGATTTCCACATCTTAGGCACCAGAATCAAAGGATTTTTTACCTATATCTATGGTCCTCCTAGGGCAGAGCAGAAATTTTCCTCACTGTACTTGCTTAATTTTATCAAGAAGACCTTTGAATACAAACTATGGATCCTTGGTAGATATTTCAACCTGATCAGGAATCTTGAAGAGAAAAAAAGTGGTATATGGAACCTAAACCCTGCAAGTATTCATTTCAATGATCTAATATAAACCCTTTATCTGATAGATGTAAGAACCTCTAACAGTATTTTTACGTGGAATAACAAACAAGCTGGAGAGAAAGGGATATCATGTTGGATTGATCTCTTTTTAATCTCTAAATCCATCATGATGGAAGGAGGAGAGTTAAAAGCGGTGGTACTCCCAGCTGTAGGCTATGACCATTGGCCAATCATCCTTGTATGGGAAAACATGGGGGTAAACCCTTGTAGACCCTTCAGATTTGAAAAGTTTTGGCTCCTCCATACTGACTTCCCCGAGAAACTATAGGAATGGTAGGAGGATTTCCCACCCATCAAAGGTACTCAGATGTACCAATTTCAATAGAAACTCAAACTTCTAAAAGAAAACATTAAAAAATGGAACAAGGAGTCCTTTGGAAATATTTTCCAAGAAAAACAAGCTCTAGAATGCAAGATGCAAGCAAACCAGGATCAAGGGATGAGCACAGGGTTCTCGGAGGAGTTGTGAATTCAAGAAAAGAGTCTACTCTATGAATTCAGCCAACGAGAACAATGGGAGGAAGTCTATTGGAATTAGAAATCCAAGGTCAAATTGCTCCAAGAGGGAGAACACAATACTATCTTCTTCCACAAAGCGAACATTCAGCACCATCAAGGGAATAGACTGGCCATACTAAATACAGAGGAGGGAGGCAAAGTTGAGACCCAGGAAGAGCTAGAAATCACGTTGAACTCATATTTTGATAATTTGATGAAGGAGTTGGAAAGAGACAAAGAAGAATCCTAGAGGGAGGTGTTTAGGCACATTCCTAAGATCATCTCGGATGATCATAACCACATGTTGGGGAAACCCATTGAGATGGAGGAGTTTGAGGCCGCTATCAAGAAAATGGAGAAGGATAAAGCCCCTGGGCCGGATGGGTTCACAACGAACTTATTTCATGCTTGTTGGGACTGGATAAAGGAGGAAGTATTGGCTCTGGTAAAATATTCCAAGAGGACCAAAAAAATTCTAAGAGCTCTTAACTCCATGTTCCTAACGCTCATCCCCAAAGAAAATGGAACCAAGGACCCAGGGAAACTCAAACCGATTGCTCTGTGTAATGTTATCTATAAAATCATCTCCAAGTTCATGGCTAACCATCTATGGTCCTTGCTTCCTCTAATCACCTCCTCTGAACAGGCAGGTTTTTTGGAAAGCAGGAAGATTCTAGACGGAATTATCCTGGTCCACGAAATGATGCATTCGCTAAAAACCATGAAAACTCCAAGTATGATCTCAAAACTGGATCTATCAAAATCTTATGATAAGCTAAATTGGAATTTTTTGGCAGGAATTCTCAGGGCTTTTGGCTTTTCGGAGGAATGGACTAATTGGTTCATGAATTTGGTTTTGTCTTCCTTCTTCTCGATCTTGGTCAATGGTTCTCCATCATCCCCTTTCAATTCCTCCAGAGGAATAAGGCAGGGGGGGGCCCTATCCCCCTTTCTATTCATCATTGTGCTGAAGGAGTTGGAAGACTTCTCAAAAGAAGAATATTTGAGAACAAGATCTAGGGATTGTCCCTCACTGCAGGTATGGAACCTCAAACCCACCAACATTTTGTGGATGATAATATGATCATGGGCCCATCCTTGATTCAGGAGGCATGGGGCATCAAATACAATCTGAATACCTTTTTGGAAGCAAGCGTCTTAGAGGTCAATAAGGACAAATCCCAGACCTATTTTTTCAATACTCTAGAAATTACCAAAAGGAACATTCTCAGAATCCTGAAGTTTTCGGAGGGAAGGCTCCCGTCAAAATAATTGGGAGCACCTTTAGCTAAATCCACTATTATACAAATTTCCTGGAAATAACTGGTGGATAAAATCAAACAGAAGCTTAGCCTATGGACCTTCAGAGCTCTCAATTTTCTGAGTAGACTCACCCTGGTCAAATCGGTTCTTCAAGCAATGCCTATATATCTCTTCTCAGTGTTGGCTGCCCCAAAATTAGTTATCAAACAAATTAGAAACATCCAATGAAATTTCCTTTGGGGGGGAATAAAAGGGCACAGGAAGTGGCCAATGGTGGATTGGAAAACCATCTATACTCCTAAGGAAGATGGGGGTCTAGGGCTCCGTGATCCTCTAGACAGCATGGTAATGAGTGCTAAAATTGGTTGGATATGGATCAATTATGAAGAAGAACCATGGGCCAAACTCTAGCACTTGAAATATGCCCCACTCTGGCCTAAACAGTCCCTAGTCCATTTCGGTGAAAACATTCTGGAATCTATCATTTGGAAGGCGTCCCAAGAAAACAGGGGGCTTGTCTAGAAGCACAGCTTCTGGAAGTTTGGGATGGCAGTACGGCTAGGTTTGCTAGTGATGCATGGAACCAAGAACCGAGAATTGACAATAGGGAGGACTCACCTATCCTCATCTCCTATCTTCAGAACCACCCTTTGAAAATGGTGGAAAAATTATGGGATATCGGTGATAAGGATCGACTCTTCTTAACTTGGAAAGAGAAAAACTAGTGGCAATCTCATGCTCCGGGGGAGAATGTGGATGAGTTCTTTTCAGAGCTCTATTCTAGAAAAGTTCCCAGGAACGATGGACTAGAAAAAATTAGATGGGGGTACTCCAACACAGGCAATTTCAATTCAAAAGAAGCCTTAGCTCTAATGATGGAATCCTTCAATCTAGAAAAGGAGGACAAATGGGAAAAAATACGGGGAGGATGCCGGTGGCCAAAGGTGGAGGCTTTTAGCTGGCTCATGCTCAAGAGGTGCATTCTAACCTTGGATAACATCCAGACTAGGGGAATCAGTGGACCTTCAAGATGCTGCATGTGTGAGGAAAATAATGAATCCATTAATCTTCTTCTGGATGAGTGCCCGATGGCGGGTGCCATATGGGAAAAAGGAGCGGTTATTTTCAAAAAACCATAGACACAAAGGAAGGCTAGAAGTTACCATTGCAGACTAGACCAAGAAATTTTTCAAAAATAAGATTGTAAATAGGGTATGGGAGCTCCTCCTGGGCTTTACTATCTGGGAACTATGGAAAACCCGCAATCTACGAATTTCTTAAAACAAACCTAGAAGAGCGGGGGAAATATGGACCCTAGTTTAAGCTCACCTAAAAGAAAGGATAACATTAATTCATTGGTCACAAGAAGACTTCACAACCGAGGAGAATGAAATAATTATACTTTATGAACTAGGGAATTTTGAATTACCTGTTAACAATGTGAGGTCCAGAGCGATGCCAAAAACCGTGAACAGCGGGAACTCTTGGCTTCATCCGCCTGTAGGCTCCTTCAAACTCAATTTTGATGGAGCAGCTAAAGGCAATCCTGGTCCAACAGGATTTGGAGGAAATTTAAGGAATTATGCAGGAAACATTCTCAACATTCTTTGGGGATCCATTGGAAACGGTACTAATAACATGGCGAAACTGGAGGGCCTTATTAATGGCATTTCTTGGGCCCTAATAAGAGGAATACCCCATTGCTGGTGGAAGGAGACTCTCAGGTTATTATTAACATTGATCGTAGGATTCAACACGGTGCCACCACCTTCCAGGTTTCAAAGAATTGGAGATGGGACGGTCATCTCTCAGAGCTCAAAAGGATTCTTACAGGTCCCTCATCCATTCAATTCTCCCATGTCAGAAGATCAGGAAATAAGCTGGAAGATGCTTTGGCAAACGAAGGAGTGGTCAACTGTAACTCTTTCCATGCAGAAGAGCATGACAATAATAGAAAATTATCGATATGGGATCGATGCAAATAATTGGCGTAGTCAGATATGGAAGGTATGATCAAAGAAGGTAACCGCCAGATACAGCTCATCCCAAAGTAGTTGGTGGACAACTGTTGGACTATTCCACTGCACACCTCACCACCCGTCATATCCACTCCCAGCAGCGATCCCTTCATCATCCCTGTGGCAGATCCGAAAGGTTGCGAGATGTCCCCATTGCTAGATGGGGATGATGAGCCCTATGTGTAGACACATAATTGTGGTATGAAGAAGGTGTCCAATGCAGAAGACACATTTGCAAGAGAGAATGTTCTTAATGAGATGATGGAACCTATTAATTAGAAGTTTCAACTGGGGTGACCAATACATGGCTGAGACCCTTGTGGCCATCGAAGCCTATATCGTTATGAGGGAGCTAGATTTGCTCCATGAATATGAGACTCATTAGGGCCGCCCTCTAGTGATCAACCCATTCTGGACTGTGAGGATTATGCTGGCCCATGACATTCAGGATAAGGTGCAGATCACCCAAGGAATTCGGGAATCCTTGAGCATCATCAGGAGGGGGTAGCAAGAGAGCATGGCGGGTTTTCGACTGCTGGATCATATTTCTATGGATGTGCTTGAGAGTCCCATGGAACCTGCTAACACTCCTCAGCTGTCAACCACCAACGATCCCCCTCCTCGGTAAGAGGTGTATTTGTTTGGATTTTGGTTTTCCTACTGGGCAGTGTATTTTCTTCAGGTTAAGGTGCTTTTCTATATGTCAGGTTTTGGTTCGACTTAGTTTTTTTCCTATTATGTTGTAAATGGGACAGGCATGGTTATCTCAGTCTTATTGTAAATGGGAACTACATGGTTTTTGTTATGTTGTAAATGGAATCAGGTAGGAAAAGTCTCGATGGAAAGGGTCTATTAGCCTGTTAGTGAGCTTCTGGTTGGATAAGTTGTTAGTTTGGCTCTGAATGGAAGGTTTGCTAGTTTGGTCTCGCTATGGCAGAATGTGTCTGGTATGATTTGGCTCTGGATGCTTGAAAAAATTGTAATCCCTTCAAGGAATCTAGGGATAATCCATATAATCCCTGCAGTAAACAGCCTGGTCTGGTCCGGTCCATCCAGCCGATTAGGACTGATTGTGACACCATTTTGTATTATAAGTAATAGAATGATTTCCTGCTTATTGAAAAAAAATACTTTTTGTTGTAGATTTTGTTAAGCCTTTGACATCATCTCTGTTCGAAGGCTAGGGCCCACCTTCTTACAGAGTTCCTAGTAGTAATAGATGTTTTAGTTTAGTTATTTATGTTTAGTGTTGGATTTCGTTTTGATTCATTTATAGACAGTTGCAACAACACTTATTAAACAATTACATTATCATATTTCTCTTTGGCTTGTTGTAATAGTGTGGTGTGACGATCGACTGTAATGAACAAAAATATATATAATAAATAATCACTAAATAACTATTATATAATTAATAATAACTATTAAATATCAATATTAATTATTAATATTAATACATATTGATATTAATAATTAATAATTAATAATTAGTTATTAGTTAGAACTGACGCATCCTTTCATGGATAGTATCCAAAGTGCCTTTACGATTAATATATATATGGCACTCACTTTGTAATCTATCATCATATCTATTATATCATCAATTTATATATTATTATGGCTTATTTAATATTCCAAGTCTTTTGGTAATAATATCTTTGTAAGTTGAAGATCTATCCATGACAGCAGTTGTCGGGCATGTTAGGGGCAAGCGTTTTGGCAGTGGATTTCTTCGGAGGTGGGCGGATGAACACTAGAAAAATTTGATGGTTTCTTCCCCTGAGGTTCGGGTCATGACCAAAGGTTGGTTTTCTTTTATTATGCACAGCAATGAGGAGGTTTCTACTGTCCTGGGGAGGCCATGGATTATGCATGGGGTTCCAATTGTTTTGAAATGTTGGAATCCATTCTTTGACTCTCAAAAAGAAAAGATTACTCAGGAACCTGTGTGGGTCAAGTTGCCTGGTTTTCCAATGCATCTATGGAATGAGAAACGATTTGCTGCTATTGGAAATTTTTTGGGGGAGTATGTTTGCGCTGATTTCTCTTTTTTGGAAACTGGAAAGTACTCGGTGGCTAAAATTTTGGTCAAGATAGATCTGCGTATGGGACTTTCTTCTGATTTTACTGTTCAGACAAAGGATGGAGATTTCGTACAAACTCTTGACTACATGGGTGTGCCATTTAGGTGCCACCGTTTTCATGCATATGGTCATTTGGTGGCCAACTGTTCATTTCCTTTTAAAACTGGAAAATCGAAGCTTGATAGTGATTTGGATGGGTTGGATGTTCCTAAGGAGATGGGGGCAAGGATTACTGGGCCTTTAGATGGAAGGACGGTGGTCACAGAACCTGCAGCAAAGACTGATGGCAGATCACCTTTTTTATCAGATATGTCATTGTGTGGAGGGGTCACTAGCTCGAAGGTCTTTAGGAATTTGGTTGATGATAGATTGGGAGATGGGACAAAAGCTTTGGTTTCTTCACCTCGGGCAGAAAACAAGAAGTCTGTAGTGCAGGCTAATTTTCGAGGGAGTTCACCCTTGGATTTTTTGGGTAAATCATTAAGCCTTTCTCCTGTTGTTTCACTTTCTGTTTCTGCTGATGTGGGGGGGGGGGGTTTATCTAATGGTTCTCCTTTAGCCACCCCCGTTATCCACTGTCCGGTTGCTACGTGTACATTACCGTCATCTGCTTGTGTTTTTTCCCCTACCATTGTTTCTACTCTCTCTAACAGTTCTGAGGGAAGCAGTATTAGATATGCCCTTAGAAGTTAGGAGATAACTTTTGAGGGGTCGGGGGGGAAAGGTCTTCCTGATTTGTCCTTGCGTGTGGGGGGGAAAGGACGTGGACGAAAATCTTTTCTGTCAAAAGCACAAGATAGGGCAAAGGTGGATTTAGGGATGGGGACACAATCATCTATTGAATGGGCACTTAGAGCAGCGAATGCCCAGGCGGGGTCTCCCATATGAAAGTGATGTCCTTTAATTGTCGGGGGTTGGCGAGTCCCCTTAAAAAATCGTCTCTTCGAAGGTTGGTGGAATTAAACTAGCCAGATGTTATATTGTTACAAGAAACTTTGGGGTGTAGTGAAGTGGTAATAAGGGTTTTAGAAACATTGCTTCCTGGTTCGAGATTTGTGGCAGTGGATGCAAGGGGTCGCTCTGGAGGTCTGGCCTCGGGGTGGAAGGTTCAAAGCTGCAGGTGTGACTATTCTTGGGGCATCAATTCTGGTGTGGGGTTGGTGGTGTGGGACTCTGTGCTTGGGAAGCCTCTCACGATTCTTAACATCTATGGGCCATATTTGAACAGAGCTAGCTTTTGGGATACTTTTTTCAGTTTGGATGTTTTTGAAGACAATGATGTTATTTTGGGGGGCGTTTTCAATATTTCTCTGGGTTTATCTGAGGTCTGGGGGCCTAGAGCTGCTCCGGATGCTTTGGCCAACTTTTTCATTCAAGCTTTTACGAGAAAGGATCTTTTGCATATACTTCCGCCCAATATTGTCCCTACTTGGAGAAATAAGAGAGCAGGGGATCAAAGGGTAGCCAAGAGATTGGATAGGTTTTTGGTGGCTGAATATTTGGCTCTTGGGGTGGATCTTGTTCGGCAGTGGGTGGGGACAGGAGGGATTTCTAATCACTGTCCTATTTTTCTGGAGTTGCGGGGAGCTCGAAGGAAGCCCCCCAGCCCATTTAAATTTAATTCCAGCTGGATGAAGGATGAGGGTTTTCATTCTTTGGTAAAGAAGATGTGGAATCATCGTTCTCAAACATCTTTGGAGCATGCAGGGTTACATTTTTACCAAAATTTGAAATGCATCAAAGAGGCTACTATCGCATGGGCTCATGCTAAGAGGGTGACTGATGATAAGATTTTGAGGGATTGTGAGCTGGCTATTGACAGGTTGCTTCACTATCCGGGAATGGGGTTCTTGAATGATCAGTCTAAGGCTGAGCTACTCTCTTTGGAAAAGCAGCGGAATGTGATTCTTTGTGAGCGAGAAGAAATGTGGTGGTTGAAGAGCAGAGCAATCTGACTTCAATGTGGTGATGATAATACAAAGTTTTTTCAAGCATATGCAAAGGGGATAAAATTTACTAATTCCATTTGGGAGTTGTCTTCGGCAGAAGGTGAACCGGTGACTAGTTTTGATGGGTTGGCTGATATGGGAGTGAGATATTTTGGGGACTTATTCTCTGCCCCTTCCGGAGCTAATATTGCTGAAGTACTTCGGGTGACACAGCTTTTTCCCCGCTTTGTGGATGAGGAGGAAAACAGGATGTTGATGGGGGAAGTTTCGATGGAGGAGTTGTCTAGAGTTCTACACTCGTTTCAAAAAGATAAAAGTCTGGGGCCTGATGGTTGGACTGTTGATTTATTTTTGTGTTTTTTTTACTTTTTCAGGGAGGAGCTCTTGTCAGTTGTAGAGGAATCACGTAAAGCTGGGTTTATTCATGGTCCGCTCAATACTATTTTTGTTGCTCTTATTCCAAAAGTGGATAAACCTATAAGCTTTGAGGATTACAGGCCTATATCACTGTGTAATTGTTTATATAAGATCATTTCTAAGGTAATTGCATTGAGACTCAAATCGGTTTTGTCCCAGCATATTTCTAGTGAGCAATTTGGGTTCCTGGAGGGACGCCAAATTCATGAGGCCATTGGATTTGCTCAGGAAGGTTTGCATTCATTGAAAGTTCAAAAACAGAAAGGAGCAGTGATTAAGATTGATCTATCAAAGGCTTATGATCGGGTCTGTTGGCTTTATCTTAGGATGTTGCTTACCCATCTGGGGTTCTATTATGAATTTGTAAGATGGATTATGGCTTGTATCAGTACGGTCAGTTTTGCAGTCCTCATTAATGGAGCTGCAAGTCCATTCTTTCATGCGGGAAGGGGTCTTCGACAAGGGTGTCCTCTTTCTCCGTTGTTGTTTCTGCTTGTTGCTGAAGGTCTCAGTCGTTTTATGTTGGTCTCTAAGGCTGAAGGGTCATTTCGTGGAATTGCCATTTCTCAGGTATTGTATATAACACATCTTCATTTTGTTGACGACATCTTGATTTTTACTAATGGGTCGAGACAGGATATGGCTAAAGTGGCTGAAGGTCTATCTCTTGTACAAGCTGCTGCGGGTATGGTGGTTAATATTGAAAAATCTACTATATCATGCTCGAACTTAAATGAGCAGGAGACAAATCGCATTGCTCTTCTTTTACCTTATCGAATTATGGAGCTAGATGCTGGGATTAAGTATTTGGGGTTTTTTTTTAAACCAAATTCTTATCTGAAGGCAGATTGGCAATGGTTATTGACAAAATTGGAAAAAAGAATTCTTAGTTGGAGTCACAAATGGCTCTCCAGGGCCGGGAGACTGGTTTTGGTAAAATCTGTTTTGGAAGGAATACCAGTCTATTGGATGTCTCTTGCATGGCTGCCTAAGGGGATCCTTGAACAGATTCGGAGGCTGTGTTTTTCCTTTTTGTGGAGAGGTAAGAATGATCACAGGTCTATGGTGTGGGTGAGGTGGGAGAAAATTGCTGTTCCAAAAGCTTTGGGAGGGTGGGGGTTAAAAAATATTTTCCTATTTGCAAAAGCTTTAGGAGCTAAAGTATCCTGGAGAATTATACATACACAGAGTCTCTGGACTCGTGTTGTGTATCATAAATATATTGCTCCATTGACTCTTATTGAATGGATTCGGTTGGGGGATAAATCTCGGCCAAATTGCTCAGTGGTTTGGAAAGCAGTGGTAAAGCATTTTGATCTGGTTGGATCTGGTTTGGTGTGGCGAATTGGAAATGGGCGTATGGTTCATATTGGGATTGATCCTTGGGTTGGCTGTGGGAGGGATCATGTCCTTCCTGTGGAGCTGAGATTACATTTGGCATCAAAAGGATGTTCTTTTCTTGCAGATATTGAGGATCAGGCAATTTCTTCTATATGGCAGCAAGGCTGGATTAGTGCACAGAGACTTGATATTCAGAATGATATGCAGACTGTCTGGGAGGATTATTTAAGGCAGTTAAGGGTTTCAAATATCAGATTGACTAATCAGGAAGATCAATTGGTTTGGGATCATCATCCTTCAGGGATTTATTCTCCTAAACATGGTTATATTCAGCTCAATGTGTTGGTTAATAATCGTGAATTGGCTTGGTGGTGGAAACAGCTGTGGAAGCTAAAATGTCTGGGTAAGGCCAAGTTACTTTTTTGGGCTATTTTGGAAAATAAAGTTCCAACATGGGAGACTTAGCAAAAAAGGTTTTTAGAAGGTCCAGGCATTTGTGTTTTGTGTCGGCAGAATGAGGAAATGATTCAACATCTTTTTGTTCATTGTAGTTATTCTCAAACTGTTTGGTTGGAGGTTGGAAAACATTTGGGATTCATTGGGGGGTGGCAGGGTGACTCAGCACTCCAAGCTTTTCAAAGTTGGTGGGAAGGTCAGAAATATTTTCGATCTGTTCCCTGTATTCTTTCTTGGGGGATTTGGATCACTCGCAACAAGATTATTTTTCAAGATTGTAAAATTCAGATGGAGTCAGTTGTGGCTCAAATTGTTGCTATTTTTCTTCACTTTAAGGAACCTGAGAAGACTCTCAAGATTAGGAATGTGAGGGAGGAACTGATTGACAAAACTCTCCCTTGGGGTTTCTTTGATGGAGCTTCTCAAGATCAACGGTTGCACTGTGGTGGGGGTGGAGTTCTATACAAATCGGACTCTCATTATTTTCATTTTTTGGATGGATTAGGGAGGGGTACAAACAACTATGCTGAATTAATGACACTCAGGCTTCTTCTATTATTTGCATTGGAACAGGTTTGTCTGTCTTTACAAGTTTATGGTGATTCATTGCTTGTTATTGATTGGGCTAAAGAGCTTATTCAGTGTCATGTGGTGTTACTTTTACCTATTCTGGAGGAGGTGTTCTTATTAAAACAACAGTTTAATTATATATCTTTTACACATGTTTTTAGGGAACGGAATGGGGTGGTTGATCAGCTATCCAAGGAAGCATTGCAGCGGCCTATAGACTTTGGTATATGGAAGATAACTGAACACTCTCGTGTTGGATCATCCATCTATTATCATCGGCCATATTTTGATCCTGTCATGTTACAGCATTGAGCTCTGTTTTAGTTTTTGTGAGCAGAAAACTGTTTTGAGTTTTTTTTGTTTTTTGATGCTAGTGAATAACAATAGGCAACGTGCTGATGCTATGGATTGGTATTTCTTTGAGCGTAGGCTCTGTTTGTGCTGATTTATTACTGTCTGGGACAGTCTAAATAGATGCTGTGGTATTGAGCTGCTACAGGTTTATGATGGCTCAATATACTTGGGACTCTAGGATGGGATCGGCTTTTGGCTTGTTGGTATACAGCTGATATTGCTGCCTATCTATAGATAGTATGTGTATGTGACAGCATATGAACTGGTTACTTTGATTTTGTGACCGGCCTTTGACAGGATGGGATTAAGGAACATTGTGATAATTTACAACATCAATTTCTTGTGACCTGTTAGTATATATATGACAGGCTGGGACATTTTCGGCCTTTTAATGAATCAGTTTTGGTTTAGCATTGAGTATGGGTTATTTTGTGACCTGTACTTTTGGTTTTGATATCCATGCTGTGGTATCGAGCTGCTACAGGTGTCCTTGTGACATGTAGTTTTGATGTTTACAGGCTGGGATCGTCACTGTTTTCAGTTTTGGATTGGATATCCATATGTATCGTGCTGGTGTAATTTTACTGCCAGGGACAGTACTTGGGATACTTCAGGAGGGGATCGTTTTGGTTCTGATTTTGTTGGTATATGGACAGTATGTGTTTGTGACAGCAATTTGAGATGGGATTAAGGAACAGAGTAAAGTTTCAACATCAGATTTTGTGACCTGTTAATATACATGACAGGCTGGGACATTTTTTATGTTAATATGAACAAGCAACTTTATGAAAGTTATTCATTTTTGTTGTGTTATATCTAGCTGATTGTTTACAGGCTGGTACAGTTATGTAGACAGACAATATATGTCAATGTAGGGATCCTTAGTGATCCTATTAC
>LPNX011063015.1:71501-97545 GCA_001517045.1 Pseudotsuga menziesii
AACGATATATATAGTTTATAAAAACATTAATATAATTATTAATTAATTAATAATTATTATTATAAAAAGAAAATTATAAAAATTATTATTTTATAATAATTATTATTAAAAAAAAAAAGTATCAAAAACTAAGAAGCCAAAGAAAAGAAGACAAGAAGTCAAGACTATATATCGTCAAAAAATCCAAACCAAAATCCAAGGAAGACTCGTCAAGAAATTGATAGCCATCTATCATTAAGGAAGTTAGAGACCATGGACGTTGGTCTCCAAGTACAAATAAAGAAATTAGAAGCCAAATTAAAGCGCTATTGAAGAGACAATGAAGAATTACAAAACATGAATATGAAATCGGAAATGTTGATTAAATTACATAAGATGCAAAAAGAGCGCAAGGAACAAAAAATTCCTGACCAGAACAATCATATAGAAAAATTGTCGGCCCAAATTAAGAAATTAAAAGATGAAAATGATTTCAATCAGAGACAAAAAAAATCAAGATATAAAGAAAGAAATAAGTGATTACGAAGCAGAAATAATACGCTTGAACAAAATCGTTAACGACAAAGATGAAGAACTAACACACATACGACAGAAATTAGAAGATCAAGAATCAGTGGTCGACCAGTATTGACAATAGATAAAAGTTCTTCAACAACAAAATAGTGACTCTAAAAAGGAACACAAGTTGGAGATCGCAAAGAGTAATAAAACAATATCTCACAATTCTGAAGAAATTTTCAGATTAAGAAATCATAACAAAACCCTGATTACAAAAATCAAAAAATTGAAAAATAGTAGAAAGAGGGAACACTCCGGTGAGGACCTCGAAGGAAAAATACTAGAAAAACAAGAAGAAAACCAATGTCTAAATAATTGTAATCAGGTACTGTAGAACCAAATCAAGGAGCTAGAAATTGAAAAAAAGTCACAAGAGGAAAGAATCGAAAAGATTAAGAATCATAACAATCCACTGGAGAACCAAGAAGCACAAATCCAGGAAAATGCATCCAAAAATCAAATCGAGGAAGTGAAGAAAGTATTCGTCGCAATCCAAAGGAAAGAAGAACAAACAACACCTACACCTTACAGAAATCCTAATTATAATCATCATTTTGACCAACAACAGGGTCAAAATGAATATTCACAGAAGACTTATGTGGACATGCGAAAATATCGACATACTAAGAAACAATTGAGATGAATCGTCCCAGAAAAAGATAAGGAGCTCTGATAAAATAGATCTAGGATGGACCACAGCATATACGATATGACAATTCTCCTAGGGAATTCGTAACTCGTATCGGCTCATTTCCTTAAATGTCGCAAATACAAAGAAACCCCGAGATGACAGATTAAAGTAAATCAGATATTAAGGTCAATACATCTTTGAGGACAAAGATTCCCTTAAGGGGAAGGCAATGTAACGAATGTAAAATAAATATAATAATTAAATAATTAATAATAATCATAATTAATTATGCTTAACATGAAAGGGCATAACCTTTCACTCACAATCCCCAAGCCTTATTTAATAGGCGGGTCATCAACCATTGCAATGAATCTATTATCTTTTATCTATACAACCATTAATATACATTTTCCCTATGGTTTATCCAATATTCCAGATATTTTGGTGATTATTGTGTGAGCGAAATAATTGTTCACTTCAAGTGGTATTAGAGTCTCGTTTGACTGATCTGGACCTTTGGCCTTAATTCTCGGACCTTGTCTTATTTTTGGCTTGTAGTGTTATTTTAGGGTTTCCCTAAAATATTGGACATTGTCCAAAATAAAAAGAAAAGTGTAAAAAAAAAGAAAGAAAAAATTTTAAAAAGATAAAAGTAAAAGGAAAAACAAAGAGAGAGGGTAAACGTGAAACCACACGTGATTTCTTAAAGTGGGTTTCAGTTTGAATATAAAAGTGCATAATAATTACTAGTAAAGAGCAAGTGACATTTGAACTTAGATGGGGAATGTAACACTCATTCCTCCCAACCACCCAATCTACTCACATTTTACAAAAATTAAGGGGAAAGGTGCATAATAATTGCTACTAAAATGCAAGTGAGATTTGAACTTAGGTGGGGAAGGTAACATTCATTCCTCCTAACCACCCAATCTACTGACATTTTTACAAACTATTGGAAAAAAAAGAAGGAGATATTGATTAAATTTCAAAGAAAACTCAAGAATATGGATTTTAATGTTGAAAAGAAGAAAAATTTTCCTGCCACCTTACAAAAAAATGTTGCAATATTATTTAGAATTAAAGGGACACTTGCAGGGAAGGATATCACCATTTCTATTGCACCTGCTGAAAGAAATAATTATATTCGTACTGAATTCGCTAACCATTTAGTGATTCCTGAGTCAAATATAAGGGAGGAGCTAGACTTTTTGGACAAAAACGAACTGAAATAAGTGGCTTACAACTGAGTGTTGGAGATTATATGGTCACATCGAAATTCATTGTTAGTTCCTTATGGAGCTTTGATGGTGACATAATTTTGGGTTTACCCTGGATAAAAACATTGGGGACTTTCATCTTAAATGTAGAAAAGAAGTTTCTGACATTTTCCTATAAGAGAAAGAGAATCACATTTCAAGATATTACAATGAAGTCAAAAATAGAACCTCCAATATCTGAAGAATTCCAGGATATATCAAAGATGATTTCACATGGTAACCAGAAGTCAAAACAAAAGAAGCAGAAAGAAGTTGAAAAAATTGTCGCTAGTAAGGATGAAGAAATTACTCATTTGAAGAATCATAGTCGAGACTTGATCGCACAGATTAAGAAATTAAAAAGGGAAAACATATTGCAAGAGCCAAGCCAAGAGGAATTCCACCAAAAGGAAGTGGATCTCCAAAATGATTTCAATAAGAAACTATTACAAAAAATGAAGAAAATTCTCGCTTAAAAATTTTGAATCAAGGGTTGACTGAACAAATAAAAAAATTAAAAAATGAGAAGTCAAAAAAATCTTAGATTTATTATCAATTAGTAAATCGCAAGAATCACAAACAATTAAAGTTTCTACATGGGTTCCACAAACGTCTTGAATACCTTATCGTCACCCAAATCACAGAAGTCGATACAACCAACATGAAATTAAAGCAGAAACGATGACTAACGCAATAGAGAAGTTATCAAAGGATCGAATTCAAACATCAGAAAGGGGATGCAATGCAAATCTCTTCAAAGTTCAAAAGAACAATATTATTGTCATGTCGCTACAAGCATCAACAGAAAATGGTTCCAAAAAACAATTACAAAAATCGTTAGAAGCACCAAAAGTTGAAGTTCTAGTAAACACTTCACAAGCAATTCTAGTTCCTTATCGTGATCCGAATCACAAGAGTCATTATGATAGATGAAAAAATCAAAAGGAAAATTACCAGTATTATTCCTACAAAGAGCAAAGACAAAATCGAACTCTCGACAATCGATCCACAAATAATTCCGTTAAGGGTATATCTCGGATGGATGAATTCATAACTAACGCAAAATTTTCACACAATGTTTAAAAGAAAGTATCGTCTTATTTCGTCAAATGTTGCAACTACCAACATAAAATGTCATGAGAAAGCATTACGAGCTAAAACAAGGGATAAAGTCTTCCATAATTGTGCTTTGAGGACAAAGAAATTCTAAGAGAGAGGCAATGTAATGAACAAAAATATATATAATAAATAATCACTAAATAACTATTATATAATTAATAATAACTATTAAATATCAATATTAATACATATTGATATTAATAATTAATAATTAATAATTAATAAATAGTTATTAGTTAGAATTGACGCATCCTTTCATGGATAGTATCCAAAGTGCCTTTACGATTAATATATATATGGCACTCACTTTGTAATCTATCATCATATCTATTATATCATCAATTTATATATTATTATGGCTTATTTAATATTCCAAGTCTTTGGGTAATATTATTTGTGTAAGCGAATAATTATTCGCTTCATCGACTATGTAGGATAATCCTTTTTTCTTTATACAAAGTGTGTTAATTAGTCGTAGTTGTTACAGATAATCTCAGCTCCTGTGTAGTATTGTCATTTATCTTTCTTAGAGTTTATTGAATTAGGTAGATCATTGCTTTCATAAATTGTTTGTTTTGATTGTTGGTTTGTGATTATTCTGGTTCGGTAAAATAGGATTTAACTTCTTGCAAAAGTAATTCTAGATTGATTCATTCTTAGATCATAGAGTGCAGAATTGATAATGTAGGAGTTAGAAGTCCTTTAAGTTCTGAGATTGATAATTTAATTTGGTTTTTACAGGAAGCTGAGTTGACTAAGTAGTGATTAGGATTGAATGATTTGTATTTCATTAATCATATACTAAAATGTTTATGCATATATTTTGCGAGTTATCTTTGAAATAAAAAAACTTCCATGGGTTTACAATTTATATGGAGCACTCTACTTGTTACGAAAATTAATGAGTATATAGAGTGACCAACATTTTGGTGCCATTTCCTGGGAAGGTAATTGGTAGACATAGATAATAGTTGATTGGTTCAATTTCTTTAGCAATTTTGATTTGTGGGGTGCGGTGGCGATAAGACATGGTTGAAGAGTTGTGCATCCTTCAACAGAACGAATGGGGTCCTACCCCGAGGATCAGGTATAATTAATAATCGTGCATTAATACAAGAACAAATCAACGGGAAACCCCCAGAAGCATTAACTTTGCAAGTGGAAGAGGTTGTGGCTATAAACTAGTCCTAGGAATACAGACATTCATTGATGAATTGATTTCTAGAGTTGATTCTTCTACTAGATCCCTATGTCAAAGATCATCTTCTGTAAGAAGAAGCCCTGTTCCTCTTAGGCTAGAGTCATCAATATCAATTGTGGAGAGATCAGAAGGAGCTGTGATACCATCTGGTGGCCCTGTGGAGAGGAATCCATGGGATTGGGGAAGTTTTGTTGGGGAAGGTGGACTAGAGGAGGTCTATTGAATCAACAGGAAGGAGGTTACTAAAGAAGAGTGGTTGCAGTTTCAACAGGAGTTTGAAGATCACAAGAAGCAAGAAAATCGAGAAGAGGAGGGAATCGTGAATAACAAACATCATCATGATGATCATGAAGAAGTAGTAGGGGACAATGATAATGATAATGGTGACCTTTAGCGTGAGGAGACAGTCTCTACACTTCAGTTCCTTATTCAACAAACAACTGGACAGGCCCCTATGAAAAGTATTTCACCTTCAGTACTACCAAATTTCCATGGTAAGTCTACTGAGGATCCAGATGAATTCCTCTTTGAATTTGATATTCTATGTCAAATCTGTAGAAATATTAGCTCCTATTCTATGAGCAAAGATGCTAAGAAGAAGCACTGGAAATAGATCTTGCTACTAAGAATTCTCACAAGCATACACAAGAAAAATAGAGAGAAGAAAAGAGACTGAATCACATGAATGAAAAAATGAATATTGGTGTGTATCCCTCCATTGATTAATGATGAATAATAGTGTACATAAATAGTACATACCCGATAGGAAAATATATTTGTATGGAGACAAGTCATAAATCTCAAAAAGGCTGACTTACCAAAATATGGCAAACCCCCATAGGTGGCTAAAGCACTTCCCAATCATTCAAGGACCTCATGAATTAGCAAAATCATGAGTGATTTCTCAAGAATGATGGAAAAAAATGCTAATCCTAGAAAATGGGTAGAAAATCATGAAGGATGGGTTGGAAACAAAAGAACCAAGTTTCCTCGTTAACTAGCTTTACCTTATCCATAGAAAAGTAGGATAAATTTGAATAAAGCAGAATCTATTGTAAATCATTTTTTACTAATTCTGGAAGTCCATAAAGTGGTCAATAACTTATATACATCCATTCATGACTTTCCAACCTACAGTCATGACTCTTTGATAATTATTAATTTAATTAATAATTATCTATTAATATTATTTTAATATTTATATATTTTAAGTTCGTTACATTGCCTTCCCCTTAAGGGAAGCTTTGTCCTCAAAGCTTGTTTAGCGAAGGACTTCTTAATTATGAATAACGTCTTGCCATGTCTCTCTGAACTTGTAACTTCAACACTTGATGAGACATGGTGATATAATTTCAGAATCCCTGAACTGAATTGTCGCATTTCCTCGGGAGTGATCCATCCAAGATTTCCTTTCATCCGAGCTGCCTGTTGGTCTCCTTACTCGATAAAAATTCTTGTTTTTTGTTTAGGTTGTATATTTTGTGTTCCTTCGCATTTGACATCGTAACCTCTATGTTTATGTACATTTTGACCATGTCGTTGGTCAAAATGACTTTTATAGTTCGGGTGTCAATAAGGAGTTTTTATTGTTTGTTCATTTGTTGGATTGACTTATTTTTTATCTGTATTGATGACTGGATTTGTATTTTCTTTGTTTTCCTCAACTTGTTTTTTTGAGCCCAAAATTTTTTATGTCCTCTTCTGAATGTGCACCAACTTGTTTTCGACTAAATCTTTAGCATTCTTAAGATTTCTGATAGTTTCTTCTTGCTTTTTCGCATCGTATTTAAGCTCTAATAGTTTCTTCTATAGATATCGATTTTCCTCTTCTATATTTTGATGGTCCTATTCCCTGTATTTCACCTTCTTGATTTGAAAGAGCAACTTCTGATTATGGTCTCTTAAACGAGATATCTCTTCTTCTTTGTCCTTGATGACTTTGTCGAATTCTTTCTGCATCTTTTGTCTGGATTTTTTATCTTCTTGTGAAATAATCTTCAAAATGTCTTTGAAATATTCAGATGACACATCCTCGGAATCCGATTTCATTGAAACATCTTGCAGTTTGATTTGTTTCTTCTTATATGGAAATTTAAAAAAAAAAATCTTCATATTTAAGATGATTACTCCCAATGTTTCCATCCACGATAAGCCAAGAATGATGTCAACTTCATTTAGATAAATACTCATAACATTCAATTGGGATGTGAACTTATACTCATCAATTGTCAGTTCTAAGTCCCTAATGGCATATTGCTTCCCACCATATTTATCTTTCTTTTCGATTATACTTAGTTCTAGGATGACTAATTGATTTTCCAAGCTGATGTTAATGTGATTTTCCTCGTTGGTTGGGAAAATAGCGATGCTAATAGGCTTGCTTTGAATAATCCCTTCAAGTTTTAGAATGTCAATGGCTACCTTTGAGTCGGTCTTTTGGAATCTTCCTTTGTTGTCACCATGAGACTCCATTTTTGTGTTCGAAGGTGAATAGTCTTCGACTTTCGGCGATAATTGATCTTCCTTTGACTTCTTCGGCAATAAATGGTCTTAGAATTTTTTGATGATAGGAGGGTCTTTGACTTCGAATTCTTGAATAATAATGGTATTATTTCCTTTTTGTATTAAATAATAATTGTAATTATTACAATTATTAATATTAATAATATCTTTTCATAAATATAATAATAATATTAACAAGGCACTTGGATCTCCACGTTGGTTAACCTTTTGATTTAGATTAACTTCTTTGTGGATTGTGTGTATATTAGGTGGTTGAGAGGAATGATTGTTAACTTCCCCACCCAAGTTCAAATATCACTTCTTTATGCACTTCTAGCTTTTATGTTACATAATAAAGAGAATTAAAGACTAAAGTCAACCTAATTAAGGTATGAGTTATTATTTAATATCCAATAACCTTTCAATAATTAAATAATTTAATTAAGGTGTGAGTTGGTTTGTTAATAAAACCAAGGGTTCATTTTATAAAACCACAGCCTTTGTTTTCTTCTTTCCTTTTTTTATGGGATCTTCTCCCTTCTTCTCTTTTTTTCTTTTTATTTTTACTTCTTCCTTTTTTTCTTTTCTCTTTTTACTTTTTATCTTTTTACGTCTCACTTTTTTTCCTTTTACTCTCTATTTTTATGGTCAAAGACCCAATTCAGGAAACCTGGAATAATGGCTAAAAACCGATAAAATGGCCAAAGGCCGGAATCTAGCCAACGAGGCTTTGATACCAATGAAGTGACTTAATACCAATGAAGTGAATAATTATTCACTTTACACAAATAATATTACCAAAAGACTTGGAATATTAAATAAGCCATAATAATATATAAATTGATGATAGAATAGATATGATACATTTACAATGGTCGGACTTATATACATCCATTCGTGACTTTCCAACCTACAGTCATGACTCTTTGATAATTATTAATTTAATTAATAATTATCTATTAATATTATTTTTAATATTTATATATTTTATGTCCGTTACATTGCCTTCCCCTTAAGGGAAGCTTTGTCCTCAAAGCTTGTTTAGTGAAGGACTTCTCAGTTATGAATAATGTCTTGTCATGTCTCTCTAAACTTGTAACTTCAACACTTGACGAGACATGGTGATATAATTTCCGAATCCATGAACTGAATTGTCACATTTCCTCGGGAATGATCCATCCAAGATTTACTTTCATCCGAGCTGCCTATTGGTCTCCTTGCTGAATAAAACTTCTTGTTTTTTGTTTAGGTTGTAGATTTTGCGCTCCTTCACATTTGACATAATAATATATAAATTGATGATAGAATAGATATGATACATTTACAATGGTCGGACTTATATACGTCCATTCGTGATTTTCCAACCTACAGTCATGACTCTTTGATAATTATTAATTTAATTAATAATTATCTATTAATATTATTTTTAATATTTATATATTTTATGTTCGTTACATAATTAATCAAATAATGATTAATTATTTTATCCTAAGTTATGAGTGGGTTTAATATATTCCAACACCCCTCCTTTAATTCTGACTTTATGATGGTATGTCAAAAATATAGGTGCATATGGATGCATATAGGGCCCAGCAACAAGTCTATAGTCACCCTTTAACAATTATTCATGTCCAAAAAGCTGAGGAAAGAGGCAAACCCACATGGGGAAAATATTCCCTCAAGAAAGGACAAGGCACAAAATTTGAAATAATATGTCTTCAACATATTTTTATCTTCACTTGAATGAGATGAATGAACTGATTCTGGATGGAAGACTTGATGAATAAATCATGAACTTCATAATCATGCGCTAGAGTGTAGAAACTGCAAGAAGGAAGAGGAGAGACTCCTTGTATCTCATCAATTGATGAAGTAGGAGCATTATATAAATGCTTTTTGCTGCTGTCAAACTCTGATATGCAAACATAATCTTAAATGAAAAGGAGATCTATGCATACTCCTTTCCAAAGAGGACAAAAATTAAGACAAATTGTTACACACCCAATTCCCTTAGTAGCTGCAAAATTGTTATGTGAATCACATGTCAATATCCCAATATGATGTAGCACTTTTACAGATCTGATATGAGGCTGATAAAACTTTGATATATCAGAAACATTATCATATGGAATAGAAAATACAAAGGCTTCAGTGACTCCATGAGGATATAGGGCTAGACTAGGAAAACTATGAGCAACTGGGGAAAACTGATAGGTGTAAAAATATGAATGATGGATGGACATGAGATATGAACCATAAGTGTTTAGAAAATATCCAAACATGTTTAATATCAATACAAATATGACTAATATAATGGATAACCAACCACTGAAATATAGGAAAGACTTCAAACCATGTAAAATAAGTAACATTGCATAACAGACCAATGAGGAATCATCTATTGAACTTGGGATTTGTATAGTCTTAGGATTATTTAGAGGTATGGTAGATGGTATGGATGGAGGTATGATTTTTGTATCAATTTGGAAAACATTATTCTAACTAAGAATCAAAAGGATCACATATAAGCATATCAGTAGACTCACGAGAATACACTAGTAATGAATCCTCTGTATGAAAGGACGAACGAAGGAGTATTCAAAAACTTCAAGGAGGTTCTGAGTAATGATTCCAAGAACAAAGGAGTAGATGAAGAAGCACATGATATCAAGTATGGTAAGTGGAATGAAACTAATAGGACTTGATTTGGCTAATAAAACATCCAGGAAGACACTAGGTTACGCACCATCAATGAGAGAGGTATGCACAAAGTGTGCAGGATCTAGCACAAAGATCTCAAAATGTAAGATAGAAGATATAGAGAACAATGAATGGGTGAATGGATCATCATCAATATCAATAGCATCTCCATATGTTACTTATTTTTCATCATTAGTATCACAATAAGAAGAATCGCCTTCAAGAGACAGAAAAAGATGGCTCTTCAATATTTGCTTCTTCATTGAAGGAGGAAGCATTTGAATCAAAGAGGGTGGCCGCAACATAAATTGTATGAGAAACTTCTTCATCGTGATCAAATTAATCATAGAATGTATATGCCAATAAATCTTGAGAGAGAGAACATGAGTATATGTTGGATTCACTCCATGCTTCATCTTATACTTCCTACACACCAAAATCTTTATCCAAATTGTTCCCAAGCTCAAATGGATACTTAGCAGAATCTATGAGATGATGTATATTTGGATACATTCCCAAATTCATAACTCCATAATATCTATCACAATTATTTTTCCAATCAATATTCTCTTCATAAGACTCTGTTCACTCAAAACACCAATGGAGACATCAAAGAGACATTGCCTCTTCAAGTATGCGCTCATCCTAGGCTTCCAATCATCATAGTTGAAAGGAGATAGTAGAGGAACTTTTGAATCCATATTGAATTTTTTGATATTCTCTATGAGATTCTCTATGTAACCTGCAAAACAAAACTAGGAGAAAATCGTGTAAGCTAGACAAGCTCTTCTTCAGGGAGGGATAGGAGACTGGTTGCGCTCCTCAGCTTTGTAGAACTTGATCAACCTTGTTGCTATGATACCATGTAGAATATTGCAAGGTTGTTCTCCTTGTAGCTATGATACCATGTATAAATATTATCTCCTATTCTATGAACAAATATGCTAAGAAGAAGCATCGAAAATAGATCTTGCTACTACGAATTCTCAAAAGCATACACAGGAAAAATAGAGAGAAGAAAAGAGACTGAATCACATGAATGAAGAGATTAATATTGGTGTGTATCCTTCCATTTATTAATGATTAATAATAGTGTACATAAATAGTACATCCCTCATAGGAAAATTTATTTGTATGGAGACAACTCATAAAGCTCAAAAAGGTTAACTTACCAAAATATGGAAAACCCCCATAGGTGGCTAAAGCACTTCCCAAATCAGTCAAGGAACTCACGAATTAGAAAAATAATGAGTGATTTGTAAAGAGTGGTGGAAAAACATGCTAATCCTAGAAAATGAGGAGAAAATCATGAAGGGTGGGTTGGCAACAAAAGAACCCAATTTCCTAGTTAACTAGCTTTACCTTATCCACAGAAAAGCAGGATAAAGCAGAATAAAGCAGAATCTGATGTAAAGTGTTGTTACTAATTCTATATGTCCATGAAGTGGTCAATATCAACCCAAAATCAGAAATAAATCATTCTTGGGGTATAGATGGCATGTGTTGACTTTAAGGTGCAAGTGGATGCCAACTAATTAAGCTAGTGGGTAGATAATTAATCAAATAATGATTAATTATTTTATCCTAAGTTATGAGTGGGTTTAATATATTCCAACAAAAGATATGACTATATATTTAGTGAGCAGAAACTAAAATTATTTCCTGCCACCTTGAAAGGTAATTCCTTAAGATGGTTTATGGGTTTAGGTGGTGAAACTGTTACAACATGGGAACAAATGAAACAGGTATTTCTTGCGAAATACCAAGAACATTGCAAAATGAAAGATAAGAGAGAGGAATTATTTAAGATTGTGCAGAAATATGATGAGAGTTTGGAGGATTTTGTAGAAAGGCTTATGTATAATGTGCAGAGATCAGGCCATACCAATATTGGAAGGGATGTCCTCAAAATTATTTTGTTGTGTGGGATAAGAGAAGACTGCCTTGATATGCTTAATATAGTAGGGAAAGAAGATATCTCCAAGGAACATTTTTATCATATTATGGACTTATGGCGATGATACTCTAGAGGGTCTTCTAGAACCAACACAAGGGAACGAGACGTCTTTACATGAGCACAAAATTCAGCGAGTGGAGGGGATACTTGGGTAGAGATAGGTAATCTTCCTGAGAATTTTAAAACTGACATGATGAGTTCCATTTCCTCGCAGCTGTATGTCATGAGAGAAAAGCAAAAACAAGCAGCTGAAGATATGGTACTTGGGTTATTCTTCCCTAAGTGCAAAAATAAGAACCCATTGAGGGAATTCCCGCTTGAGAAAGTTGAGGTATGTGGTATATGTGATTTGGAGCATGAAACTAAATATTGTCCTTCACTTCCAAAAGCCAAAGAATTATTTCAAGAATCCACTATGGACACTGAGAAAGCGTGTTTTATCTCATAGAAGAAGTCATGGAAACCTTAGATTACAGATATAAATTCAGATCCTACACCTTTAAATTCTTGGAATAATGTTAATAATCAATTTCCTCCACAATACTTATATCCTAATACACAGTGGCACCAACCTTCACAACCTGCAATGCAATATCTGACCCCTTGGACTTCATGGGAACCACACTCAAACCAACAAGACTCTTGGTCTTTGGGTTGGAGAAAACCTTATCTAGGGAACCATTTTCCCCATAATCAGGAACCCTATCCGAAGTATCAAAAGCGACAACTGCAAATCCCTAATAACGTTACACCAATGGGTGCACCACTTCATCCTCAACTTCCTGCTCAACCTAACTCCAATCCTAATAATAAGGCAGTGCAACAATGTGAAACCTCTAGTATGCCAGCTTATTCCATTTCCCCTCTCTCCTACAATGATTTACATTTATGATCAGGGAGGGTAGTGGAACCAATTGTCATTGAGGATGTTCCATCCTCTATGACTAAATAAGGAATCAATCAACGATTTAAAAATTCATTCAGTACAACAATCCCCATTATTGAGGATGTTGAAACATTAGCTAAAATTCAAATCAAAGCACATGATGAAATATTAGCTGAGGCACTTGTAGAGACATGTACTAAGACTCAACCTACACGGTTTTTTATAGAACCGTCGTATCCTGAACGATTAGCTTTGCAAAAAATGATGGAACAACCTCGTTTCAACCTTCTAGGAGAATTGAAAAATATTTATGTGAATATTCCACTATTATAAGCCCTACACAATGTACCTATCTATGCCAAGGATGTAGAGATCTAGCTGTAATAAAACCAGGAAGGAATCCTAAGTATCCTCCTACAGTGCATGTAGTGGGTAAGTTATATGAACTTATGATGGGGAGAGCTCCACTAGCTAAATATGGTGGCCCAGGTAACCCTAATGTTATAGTATATATTGGGCACACCCAGATCCCCAACGTTTTGGTTGATTTAGGCGCTTCAATAAATGTTATGACCATTGATATTGTAAAGAAATTAGGACTCATTGATCTCAGGCCCACCCCTACCATATTAAAAATGGATGACAAATCCACTATCAAACTAAATGAATCTTGGACGATCCGGTAGTCTATGTTGACTCATGGGAGTACCCTACAGACTTTGTTATTTTATATCCTAAGTCACAGCTAGGGGACCTCCATTAATTATAGGAATACCATGACTAGCTACAGCAAATGCATGTATCATATGTAGATAAGGATCCATGATGATTTCTGATGGAATTGCTATTAAAAACCTGACCTTATATCCTCCAGCCAGTCCAAGCTCAGACATTGAAATTCCATTGTGGATGGATTTGGAGGAGGAGGAAGATACTCAGCCATTGTTGATAATTGGGAAGGCCCTGACTTTCAAAACAAAAACTGAAGATGACACCATTTGTAATTTTATTAGCGATCCTACGTCTGTCACCCGACAAGCATATCATATCCTGAACAACACTTTAAAAAAGAAATAAAGAATACATTACAGAATAAACCCTAGTTAGTAACACTGAAATAATCTGAGTAATTGAAAACTGAAAGAGTGTTCCAGTAGAATTTGAGCTAGGGAAAACATTGAATATTAATCCTAATCTAAAAATCAATGAACTAGAACATCTGGTTACATTGCTCAAATGACATAAGGGATCCTTTACTTTGGAATATCTAGACATGAGGGGTATCCCCTCGGGACTATGTACTCACCATATTTATATCAAGAATGATTCTAAGCCCATCTGTCAACCTCAACGCAGAATGAAACCAAATTTAAGAGACATTGTGAAGGAAGAAATCCAAAAACTTTTGGAGGAAGTTTTTATTTATCCTATTTCAGACAGCGAGTGGGTTTCCCCACTACTGATCGTATCCAAGAAAAATGGGAAATGGAAAATCTATGTAGATTACAGAGAATTGAATAAAGCAACACGGAAAGATCATGTCCCTTTACTATCGATCAGGTTCTATACACCTTGTCTGGAAAAATATTCTTTTCTTTCCTGGATGGTTTTAGTGGATAGAACCATATATAGATTTCCCATAAATACCACCTTCACTTGTCCTTGGGGCACCTTTGCATATAGGGTGCTTCCTTTTGGGTTGTGTAATGTGCCAGCTACATTTCAGCGAGCTGTTATTGGAATTTTCTCTGAGATAGTAAATGGTTGCATGGAAGTTTTTATGGATGATTCCACCCCATATGGTAATAGTTTTGATGAATCTCTAAGAAACTTGGAAAAGATTCTAGAACGTTGTGAACAAACCCACCTATCCTTGAGCATTAAAAAGTGACATATGATGATGAGAGAGGATATAGTTCTTGGGCATTTTATCTCTACTGCAAGAATCCAGGTAGATCTGGCTAAGATAAAGGATTGAAAATATTCCTACTCCTGAGTTGCAGAAATAGGTACGTAGTTTCCTTGTACATGCTGGTTATTATAGGCGATTTATAGAAAAAAATTCTAAATTGGCATCCCCTTTATTTACTTTACTGATGAAGGATGCACAATTTGTTTGGACAGAGGCATGCCATGCAACATTTGTAGAACTGAAGAAAAGGTTATCTACAACACCTATCCTAAGAGGGCCTAATTGGGCCCTGCCTTTTCACATCTCTTTTGATGCTTCAGATACAGCCATTGGAGCAGTTTTGGGACAACATGAAGGTCACATCCCATATGTTATTTACTATGTTAGTAATAATCTACCTCCTAATGAACTAAACTATACGGTAATAGAAAAATAGTTCCTTGCCATTGTTTATGCCATAAATAAATTTAGGCAATATATTACTGGATATTCTAATGTTGTGCATATTGATCACTTAGCTATTATATATTTAATGAATAAACCTATTACTAATGCTAGAGTGACAAGGTGGTTATCGCTACTTCAAGAATTCTATATAACCATTGTTGACAAACCAGCAAAGGAAAATGTGTTTGCATATTTCCTTTCTTGGCTAACTCATAATGATGATGATTCACCAGTCGAAGACTCCTTTCCCAATGAACACTTTTTCACAGTCTCAACTTATTCCTCGTGGTATGCAGACATTTCTAATTATTTGGTTGTAGGTAGACTTCCAACGCACATATCCAAACGAGAAAAAATAAGGATGATACAACAAAGTGTGTGATACTACTGGATTGGAGGTCACATATTCTACATAGGGCCTAATTTGGAAATCAAGCGTTGTGTGAGGGAGGATGAGATTCACAGCATCTGGAAGGCCTGCCATGATGAGCCTTGTGGGGGGAATTTTTCTGATAAGAGAACTGGTCATAAAGCATTAAGGATGGGGTATTTTTGTCCAACCATGTTTCAGGATGTGAAGAAGTATGCTCAAGCATGTGACGGCTGCCAAAGAATGGGCCAGCCAAAAAAATTGGATGAAATTCCACTTCAACCACAATTAGTGGTTTGACCTTTTGATAGATGGGGTATGGACTTTATAGGGACTATCAACCCTCCATAAAGACAAAAGGTTTATATCTTGGTTTTCACTGATTACATGAATAAGTGGATGGAAGTTGTGGCTTTGGTAAAAGACATGATCAAGCCGTGATAGATTTTTTATATGCAGAGATATTCACCAGCTTTGGAGTACCCGGAGAGATTGTAACAAATGGGGGACCGCAGTTTGTGTCCCGTAAAATGGAAGCCTTATTTCAGAAGTACCATATTCAGCATCAATTCACCTCACCATATCATCCACAATCCAATGGCCAGGTGGAAAGCACAAATAAGGTAATCAAGGAAATCCTTACAAAATTAGTGAGAGCCACTGTAGGGATTGGGATGAAAGGATTCTGTTAGGATATTTAGACACTTATGAGTTAGTTAAGATCAACTTGTGTAATATATCCATTAGGTAAAGTGTGTTTCTTTAGTATGCATTAGTATGAATTTGTAAATATTCTAATCCGACCATCATGATATGCTCTGGACATAAAGTGATCCGACGGTTCAAATTCTCTTAGATCATACCTACCATTGATCCATGGCTTAACACCCGATTGGTCCATGATCTCTATTTAAATAGCATGGAGGGTCCTTGGCTAGTTGATCGATTATGAGAAGCTCATGTAACTTTCTTTCTTTTGCATAATAAATTGCTCCAAGTAGCTATTTGGTTGGGGTCGTGGGATGTTTCCCTCTCGAGGGTTTTAACCACGTGACAAACATCGGTGTATTGATCTGTGATCTATTTGTGTGAATCGGTTGCTCAAGGTGTTTGGTCTTTTGCGAGTACCCTATGTACCCGAACATGGTATTAGAGCATTTATGAAGAGCCGCTTTCGATTTTGATCAAGATCTGGAATCGGTGTTGCCGAAACTTTGAAAGGGTTTCTAGTTCTATATTTTCTATGCATTTTTGGCCTATGGGAGCTATTCCGTTGTGTCTGGAGCATCATTTCCATTGGTAAATAGTTTTCGTTTCATCGAAAATTATTTCCGTTTGTTCCAAAAACACCCATTTCAGCAAATCTTAAGGTGTAATGTTACAGTGACGGATTTGTTTTAGTTTTTTTTTTTAAATCTCTCATATTTTATTAGTTTTACTATTAGATCTTTTCTATTTTAGTCTCGGACTATTTCCTTCCCTTGCTGCGTATGCTCTTTGTCGTGCACCTTGCGCAATCGTGGCGAATCAAAAACAGTAAGGAAAAGTTTTTTTTCTTGTCTTCTCGGGTACGAATACTCTTTGTCGTGCACCTTGTGCGATAATGGCAAATCAGAAACAGTGAGAAAACTTGAAAACATAGAATTTCCGGATAAGCTAACCAAGATCTAACCCCATTGTGTGGAAAAAGTTTTTTTGTTTTTCATTTTTCATTTTTTTTTGTGATTTGCAGGAAAAAGGCAAGCACAAAGAACAAGAGAGAAGAGTAAAAAAAAAAAACCCTTCCTCTTTCCATTCTTTTATGTACCTTTTAAACTTAGCTCACTTGGTCCAAAGTTGCTTTATTCCTTAATAGGTCTTGAGTTCAAGTCTTATTAAGCTACTTTTTAGTGCATGCAATTTCCATTTTCAAGTTACTTTATTGTAAAAGTGCATCTCACATAAATAAAATAAAATAAAAAGTGAGTCACTTAAGTCTTTTAATTTATTGCTGCATGTTGACGGGCGTATTTGACAAAGCCCGCAATGAGGGATACGACCCAGACCGGGATCCTTAAAGCAGGCTCCAAGCTGTTTAGGGTAGCCGTTCCCGACAGGTTTAAAGGCTCTGTTGGCCTGGAACACTAACAGTCTAATGGTTAAAACTACTGCTGCTGATTGTCAATGAAACCTATGTTTGTAATTTACAAAGGTTGATTTAAGTTATATGCTACAGGATGTTAAACTAACAGATTTAATCAACTTAAATCAATGAATTATAAATACAGGATGCAAAAGCTGACAAGATAAAATATAAACATAGTTAATATTGTACATAAACCTGCTATATACATCTTGTACAACCATTTACAAAAGGGATAAACTGAATGTAATTCATTTAGAGACAGAATATGATACGAATAGGTTTTCAGGTAATATAATGAGCAGAAAATAAACAATATATAACCCTAACTATATATTATCCTGATCAGGAGCGAGAGAGAAATTAACCATGAAATAAATTAATGCTAATAGAATTACCACATGGGTGCACCTAGGTAATATTTAAATAAGATAAACATTAACCAGTCCCATACAGTAATCAATTACAAATTATATAAGCAACAATGTCAATTGCCAATTACATAACATGATATATTAGCAAAACTGAAAGCATGAAACATCGATAATCATAAGAGAAATGTATGTTCGTAAACTTCTACAGAGAATTTTAACAAACATAATAAAGTATGAAAAGGGAATAACAGGACTAATAGATACCAAGAACATATGCACAGTATTCAAACAGTAAACATATATAACAGTATCACCAGTTCAAAAGATTGAGGCTGCAGACGGATAGCTGTCCAGAGTCACAACAAAATCAAACCCAGTCATGTCTTTTCCCCTCCATTAACTATCGACCCTTTTCCCTAGTATTTTCAACCCTTTTATACATGTTTTACAAAAATAAACATCCCTAAAAGCTCGAGATAAACTAGATCGAATTATCCAACTGATTTATAATTAAAAATGACAAGTGTAACGTGTTATTTTTCAATATAAGCAAATCATCAAGACGATCCATGGAAATCGAAGATTCCAGCAATAAACAACACCTGGAAAGCTGGTTGTGCGGTCTGTTCTGATTGATGCAAGATCATGTAAAAACAGTTGACAAAAACTGGTCGTAAACAGCACATTTAACACCTGCAACAAATCAAGTAATAATAAAATTAAAACATAACACAAATCGAAATAATAAATAATAAATACCAAACAAGAAATATACTAAATAAATACCTGATCATCAAAATCGAACATTAAAACCAACAACAAAGAAATCCAGTATAGTCACAAATTAACTGGTGCGTTAAAAACTTGAATATTGACCCCATTAGAATGACTCGGTGAAGGAGCCCTGAATTGCAAGAGCGCGATCTGCGCGTTGAGCTCACGGAGCTTTTCTTCACTCTTTTCGTTCTCATCTTGCAATTTGAGAACCCTCCTTATGAGCTTGTTCTTATGATTCTTCAATCGTAAAAGCTGCTGACCACTTTTATCAACTTTTGCCCTTAACTCCACATTATCAGTTTTTATTAAATCCCGACTTGCTACTATTTCATTCATCCTGTCTTCCATTCTACGAACCTTGTCTAAAAGACAACTAACGAACAGAGGATGAATGGTTTCCCCAGTTCCACGGACAATATTTGGGGATGTTTTAGCAGGTTTTTCCTGTAATGTAGAATCAGTCATATGATCAACTAAAACCTCCTGTACTTCTTTATCCACTGCTGGAGGATTGACATGATCAAGGGTATCATCAAAATGCAGCTCAACAACAGACAGAGATGGACTTTCACGCATATCGTTGTCAATCACAGGGTGACCTTCACCAGCTAAATCAGCAATAGACTCAGGATGAACCAGATTGTCATTAACAGGCGAAGGAGTAATGGTTTGTTCATCATCAATCACAACCATTTCCACTGGAACCTTATTATTCACGGGGGATTTTACCATCTTATGTTTCGCCATACTCCTGATCAGCCTTCTAACCAGCTTGGATTTGGGTAGATTTCCTCGACGATTCCCAATTTTATCACTACTGGTTAGCGGAGTAACAGGTGACAGAGTTGAAATCTTCTTCACACGCCTAGACTCTGGAGGGGTATGAGGAGTGCTCACTGGACTACTCATGGGCTCTTTACAGGGTTCGGAACCCTTACGACTAGGGTTTGACAGAGCTTTGCGCGGAGACAAGAATGGAGCCGAAACTGCACTTCTATGTTTGCTACAGTCATCAGGACTGTCAAACATGCAATGACAGAAAGATGAAAAATCGTTTGACTCTATAAACTGCTCCCATGAGCGACCCGACTTCATCAATTCGTTCTCAATCAACATACGAACCAGACCATGATGAAAAATACTGTGGCTGACATGTTTAGGTCCCTTCTTTATGGCATTTGACATCTTAAATAAACTGTGCAGAAGGTAGTAAGGCAAATTAATAGGAAACCCTATAAAGACAGCCATCAGACGAAGATGATATAGGTATGCCGAAGATAACTGGCCTTCACAGGTCAAATATCGATGAACTAAATCAAGAACCAGACGCCATTCCTTAATAAAATACTTACGTGCCACCCCAGTTCAGAAAGAAACTTCTTGAGTCGGGTTCTTTAACAATCGTCTCCATTCGGTTATGTCCATTTTCTGATATTTGAACCACCTCTGCCCAGACAGAGACAAACCCGTTGCGGCTGCTATGGATCTTTCATCAACTCGGAAGCAGAGATCACCAACCTTAGATTGGTAATTAACCAGGGACAGAGAAAAGACTCTGGTAACTTCAGGGTTCGAGTCAGAAAACTTCTCGAAGAACGGCATCCACCCCACATTCCTGACCTTTTCCGAGAGTTCAGGGTTTGAGTTTAACAAGGTCATCTCGCAGGGTTCAACCCTGACGACAGGATCCATCACTGGTTGATTACGAATGCGTAACCACACACCAAATACCTACCACCACTCAGCCAGAGACAGAAGACGAGGTCGTGAGCACTCGGGATGAAGGCTGAGCAACACCAGGTAATGAACAGGGTAAGCCATGCACGAGCGCAGGTTATACCTCTGCGGGTTTGACATGAGCGAAAGCATCGGCGCTTGGAGTGGTAATGGATTGATAACCCAAATGACGGTTGAAAACTATAGAACGCTGATAATATCATGATTCAACCCTGACTTAAATGATAGGAAACTTTACATTGTACGTATTACAAGTGTTTCATCAACAGGCGTCCACGATATCAGACACGTACCAGAACTTAAATATGACAGGAAGTTCAAGTACCAGGGTGATGATGACAAGCTGGCTTCGCGATATATGATTTAAGACACAAACTGCGCCAAAAATCAATCCGGTGGTAACCCTAATATATGCACTCATATCATAGATTCGACATATCTTGTAAAGGTGGCGGAGGTCATAATATAATCACAAACTATGCACATGAACCTTGAAATAAGACGATATGGAATTCAATCAAGATCGACAATGGCTCGGAAACTTAGGATAAGGACCATGAGACATAAGTCTAGGCTTCTCCAGAGTTACAAATATCAAACCTTTGACAATTATAGTTTAGACAATGCAGGAAAACCATAATAATGAAACCTTGCAAATCATCATGGTGAGGAAACCAATAAAATGTATCTCTGATATTTTGGGATAATATACATGACTAGGGTTACAAAGCAGGAATAAAAATCATTAAGAGTCACATCTTAACTTCCCTAGTATAAATCATCCAAAACAATAACTTCAATATGATAGTCTCATTAATCCAATAGAATTTGCAAAGGTTATTAGAAAAAATTAAATTTCAACAAATCAGTAGCTTAATGGAAACCACCATATCAGTAGCTGAAAACTCATTAAACTTGTCCCTTTAAAATTTAAACATTCCATCAAACAAAATGGAATTTTGTTTGATGGAATAATGATTTTAGAAGGCTGTTGAGCAGGGGCACAACAGATGGCGACTTGCTGGACGAAACAGTTATCTCGGTTTATTTACCTGAAATCATGCAAGCAAAGAAATTGAATCCTTAATGTAAGCCATTGCATAGAGAACACCATTTTAACAACTGAAACAGATTCAAATATCTCACGGTTCTAAATATTACCAGAAGATTGCAGATTCATTTATTCAATACAAATCAGATTTCTAGCAAACATCAGTCTGTAAAGAATAAAACAGTAAATGGTTCAGTCTTAAAAGATAAAATCTCAATACCACAAGCATAGCCCTGCTGCCAGCAGGCGTCCATAGCCTCGACAGGGTTACTTTAAAACCCACAAACTGCCAGTATCCCATCTGCTAGTAAAAAGTCTACAATTCTGGGAAAGATGAACTGTTACCCTCATCTTCTGTTTTCTTTTTTCTTTTTATTAGTCATGAAGGCCATGATTTAGGCTTGATAACCCGGTAGTAATCATGTTAGTCACCAGTCTACACAACAGTAAAATGAGCCGGCTCGTGATGAGACCTCTCACCCCTCAGAGTTTTATGTCCAAGGGTCATTGCCCAGGCTTGGTAACCGGAGACGACAATGTTACTGGATGTAAACTTATGATCCTAAACAGATCGGCTCATCACGAGACCTTCTGTCCTTCAGACATTTTTTTTTTAAATGTTCAAGTCTATCTTTGTCCAGAACGTAATTAAATTTAATCCCAAATGAGATTATCTTAGCAGGTAGGGAGGTAAGTCAGTTCCTCTTTACAAGAAGGGATGGCGTAAGAGATTTAATAGATGACTTTACCAAGCACTGCCCTAATCTCTTTGGACAAATTTGTGCAGAAACTGATATAAGTAATTAATATTAACATGTTTTAAAAGTGCTGGTAATATTCAGAACAGTGAAAATACCATTCTCTGTTCAAGAAGTAAAATAGAATGGCAGTTTCCAGGAAAATAATGTCTTTGTGCATGACTTACAGATTAGCTCCAGAAATTGAATTTATTCATCAGCTTAGGAGTTTGATGGATGTATCAGGTTCAGATCACAAAAACAAAACAGCAAATAATATGGAAAAATGCAAACAGATCAAAAGCAAAGAAAATACAATCTTTCAAGCAAGCACACCACACCAGGTATATATAAGATGATCCCTTGAGGAGGATCAAAAAAAATATTTCTTGATTAGGTGACCATTTACTGGAAGATTATCAATGTCACCTTCCAGTGTTTGTAACCTGAAAGTACCAGGACCAAGTTTTTCTGTAATAATAAATGGCCCTAGCCACAGGCATTGGAACTTTGTGTGTTTTCCTTTATCCTCGTGTTCCTTATCCCACTTCAAGACTAAGTCACCTACTTCCAAATATTGACTGACCGAATTCCTAAGGTCAAACCAACGCTTAACAGTTTGCTGGTGTTTTTCAAATTTTTTCCTAGCCACCTCCCTGTCTTCTTCCAGTTTTTGCAAGGTGTTAATTCGGTGTTCCATGGCAGAACAAGGTATCTCCTGCACCGACTGGGAAAGCTGTAAGGAGGGCAAGAACAAATTAGGGGGTAAGATGGCTTCTTTACCATACACCAGGAAAAAGGGAGAGTTCCCTATAGCAGCTTTAGGGGTTACCCTGTCAGCCCATAAAGCGTTCGACAGAGCAGTATGCCAATTCCTATGATGGTTAGCCACAGTACGTTTCAGAATCTTAATCAGATTTTTATTAGAGGATTCTGCTAACCCATTACCCTGAGGGTAATAATTAGCTAAATATTTCAGCTTTATACCTCTATCTAATGCATACTCAGTTAATTTTGCAGAGGAAAAATAAGTCGCATTATCAAATATTAAAGACTCTGGAACACTGAATCTGGTAATAATAAAGGAATCAAGGAAAGATATCACCTGTTCGGAATTGACTACCCTCAACGGGATGGCTTCAACCCATCTAGTGAAGTAGTCTGTGGCTGTCAAAATGTATTTATGTTGTAGTGAAGAGGCTGGTGTGATTGGGCCAACAATATCTAGACCCCATTGCTGAAATGGGACTTCAATGACAACCGACTGGAGGGGTAAGGCTGCCTTTTTCAGTCTGCCTCCCGCTCTTTGACACTCTTGGCACTTCCTGGCGAAAGAATATGCGTCTTTGAACAACATGGGCCAGTAGTACCCAGCTTTAAGTATCTTATGAGCAGTAGTTTCTCCGTTGAAATGTCCTCCAGCTAGTCCTGCATGTAGTTGAAATAACACCTCATCAGCCTCATGTTTTTCTAGACAACGAAGGAGAACCCCTTCGAAATTCTTTCTAAACAAAATATTATCAATAAGCTGGTAAGGTGTAGCTTTTAATCTTAAAGCTCTCTTATGACGTGGGTCTAAGTGTTCAGGGGCAGTCCCATGCAATAAGAAGAACTTAATATCATTATACCAAGAGTCAGGAGGAGTGGAGACCGGAAAAACTTCCCTTTCAAATAAAGAAGGTTCGCTAAAGAAGTGTAGATCAGGATCAGAATTGTCCACAGACCCAGCTGCTAGTTTGCAAAGTCCTTGCCCCCTGATCATCTTTAAAGGTTTTATTTCCAGGTTGTATTCCTGAAGTGTTGTGACCCAATGTGCTCTTTTTTCACCAAGATCCTTCTGTACCAAGAGATTTCTAACTACAAAATATGGTACAACGACTTTGGTGTGGGACTTCAGTAAGTAAGGCCTGAAATGTTTGACGGATTTGAAAACAACGAAAGCTTGCTTGTCCACCTCTGGGTAATTTAATTCTGCACCGTTGAGACCAGAACTCGTAAAAGCGATAGGAGCTTCGTTATTTTCCTGTTTTTTCTGTGTCAGAACAGCAGCATAAGAAGAATCAGAAGCGAACATATACAAAATGAAAGGTTTGGAAAAATATGGGCTAGTTAGAGTGGGAGCTTCAGTGATTGCTTTTAAGATGTCATGAAAAGATTGCTTCTCGCCAGTGTTCCATTTAAACTCAGCATCCTTTCTTATCATTTTCTGAAGCGGCCGAACAATTTCTGTAAACCCAGGAATAAATCTAGAGACAAAATTTATCTTTCCAAGAAAAGACTGCATGGACTTCTTTGAGTGGGGCATCGAAATCTGTGAAATAGCACGAGTACGTTCTGGGTCAATATTAATGCCCTGTTTAGAAACAACAAAACCCAGCAACTTACCTTCTGTCACTGAAAAGATAGATTTCTTAGGATTTAAAGAAATCCCATACTTCCTGCAGCGCTCAAAGACTCTCCTGAGATGAATTAAATGATCAGTCCTATTTTTTGAAAAGACGGTAACATCATCAAGATAAATAATGACGAACTTACCAATCAGACCTCTGAAGGCGATGTCCATTGCCCTCTGAAATGTGGCTCTGGCATTTATGAGACCAAATGGCATTTTCCAGTATGCGTAGGTTCCCCAAGGCGTTCTAAAAGTTGTTTTCAACTGGTCAGCTTTGGATACTAACACCTGGTTGTATCCTGAAAAACCATCCAGTAGCAAAAACATTTCAGATCCGGAGACCTGTTGCAAGATTTTCTCCATTGTAGGAACAGGGTAATTGTCTTTATCCAAGACCTTATTCAGGTTTCGGAAGTCGACACATAACCTGATGTCACCATTTTTCTTCCTCACGGGTACAAGGTTTGCTACCCACTGTGCATGCCGAACAGGGAAAATTATTCTGGTAGAAAGGAGTTTATTTAGCTCCTTCTTGACAGCTGGTTCTAGGCTGGGATGCATTTTCCTCATTTTTTGTTGGAAAGGCTTAGCCTCGGGTTTCATAGGAATGACATGTTGCATGATATTGGGGTCGAACGTTTTCATGTCATCATACGTCCATGCAAATATGTCTTTAAATTCTTTGAAGAGTTTAACGAAGGCTTTTTTTTCCTGGGCAGTACATGTGCTGCCCAAATTCACACATTGGGGATTTTGCTCAGTTCCTAGATTCACAATGTCAGATTGCATGATGGAGCTATTAGTTTTACAATTCCTAGCAGCCTTAAATTTATCCTTTAAGTCATAGAATTTCTCGAGTTTGATTACTGACCTGGGAAGAGCACTAACCTGATCGAGAGATTCCTGAATTGAGCAAGGCTTATGGATTACCGCAAAATTGTGTAGATTTTCATCGTGTGTCATCTCGTCCAAAATTGCATCCTTGAAGGTATCTTTAAAAGTCAGAAAATCGATTAATTGCTGGTCGTCATTGAAGACTCTCCAATTTGCTACGTTGTCAGGTATAGAAGGCCTGAACAGCAATTCAATCGAGAAAGCATCAGTAAGGATTCCTTCAGATGGAATCAATCTTGAAGCAACATTAGCTAAAATATCAGCTTCCTGATTTAGATAACGATGGATGGAACTGATGTTAAATGCTTCAAATGCTAATAGAAAATTCCATACCTCAGCTTGATAATTCCTCAAGTGTCCAGCTATGCAGTGTATTGTATTACGTACCTGACGAACAATAATCTCAGAATCTCCTAAGACT
>LPNX011063015.1:103920-144047 GCA_001517045.1 Pseudotsuga menziesii
TTCCTTTAAAATTTAAACATTCCATCAAAAAAAATGGAATTTTGTTTGATGGAATAATGATTTTAGAAGGCTGTTGAGCAGGGGCACAACACTGCACTATTTAAAAGTAACATTATTGTAAAAGCGAACATCACTTATTCTACAAAAGTGATTCACTTAAAAGCAACTTTACTGTAAAGTGATTGTCAAAGGTTGATCTTGGGAAGAGGGGGGTTCTTTTTTTAGTTGATCAAGTTAATATCTGTCACGTCACTATTGGGTACATCTTCAACATTTTCTTTAATCAAGCATAACTTCATCATCCAGAATCAGTTTTCAGTGTCATTTTTTTTAAAACCGCATATTTTTTTCAAGCTCTTTGCATCAAGATAGTTAGTTTCTGTTCTTTCAGCCATTATTGTATAGTATGGCCACCCCTTGTGATATTATACTTACAAGTTCTAACTATTTCTCATGGAAATATCGTATGGAGGATGTTCTACGAAGTAGGGGACTTTTCAGGATAACCTCGGGAAAAAAAAATAGAACCCACTGATGATGATAAGAAAATTAAATGGGCAAATAGATGTGATGAAGCTCTTGGATTGATTGGGATGTCAATCTCTACTGATTTGTAATTCCACATATTTGGAATTGATGAACCTGATATAGCTTGGAAAAAGTTTGAATCTTTGTTTGGTAAACACAATGAAATTCGGAGTCATCAACTTGATAATGAGTTGATTTCCTTAAATCCAAATGATTTTTCATGCATTCAAGACTATTTATCTAATTATAAAACTCTTAGACTCTTATGTGCAGAATACAAGATTAAGCAAGAAGACAAACAATGTATTTATCATATTCTTTCCAAACTTGGACCTGCATATTCTATTTTTGTATCTACATTCTAATCCATGAAAGAATCCTTGACTGCATCTAGCTATCAAGAGCCTAGTCTTGAATCCTTTTGTGATTCCTTAATTAGAGAGAAAGATAAGCTCATTCATCTTGGAATAATTAACAATGCAGATACATCTGGGAAAGCCTTATTGTCCCAACATAAAGAAAAGTCCAAGCCTCCCAAGAAACAGAATTTTCGCAATAATAATCCAAACAACAATGGTCCCAAACCCTCTCAGTCAGCTCCTTCTTTAAAACATGACAAAGGATCCAAGCCAAAAGGAAAGAAGACTGAGCATCATTGCATTTTTTGTGGGAAATATAATCATGATGAATCTAAGTGTTTCAAGAAGATGGCATCCTTGGAAGCAGCAATGAAGAAGCACCACATCAACCTAGATTCATCTTCAGAACCTAACTCTCATGGACATGCACTTTGTGCTTCTGGTTACTCTTATACTGCATCTTCTTCTTCTACTTCAAATGAATGGCTCAGTGATTCTGGAGAATCTTATCATATGGCTAAGGATCAAGCCATATTTTCTAATATGCATGAATGTAACACCAAACAAATATTTGTTAGTGATGATAGATCTCTAAGTGTTGTAGGATCTGGAACAGTTCCAGTAGAAAATGGTCATTCCAGTTATGTACTATGTGTTCCAAAAATTTCCTGCAATTTTTTATCAGTCTATCAAATTACTCATTCGGGTGAAGGTAAGACTGTGACGTTTACAACTCACCAAGTTGTAATCAAGGATTTTAAAAATCCTCCAAATGTCCTTGGTACTGGAACTATTGATGATATTACCAAGTTGTACAAATTTAACAACTTTGGGTCATCACCTTTTCCTTCAATTTTTGTTTCTCATAGTGATAACTGGAGCAAACTTTGGCATGAGCGATTTGGTCACTTAAATTATCGCTCATTGCAACAACTATGTAAAGACAATATGGTGACTGGTCTTCTGATGGTATCTTGCAAGGATGGTGTTTGTTTCGTTTGTGTACTCGGAAAACATCATCGGGACAGTTTTGACAAACGTGCCTCTTGACACACCTAGGTTCCCTTGGAGCTTGTGCATAGTGACTTGTGTGGTCCTCTTCCATCTACTTCCTTTTCTGGTTTCAAATATTTCTTAACTTTCATTAATGACTGCTCCAGACGCACTTGGGTTTACTTCCTAAAACTTAAGAGCGAAGTATTTAACATGTTCTTGGCCTACAAGGCCCTTGTTGAAAAACAATCTGGTCATCAAATTATTAAGTTAAGATCTGACAATGGAGGAGAATATGTTAACAACAAGTTCACTACTTTCTGCACTGAACAACGAATCCAAAAACAACACACTGTTCCATATACACCACAACAAAATGGTGTAGCTGAATGGAAGAACCGCACTTTAAAAGAAATGGCTAATTGTATGATCCAATCTAAGGGACTAAGTCTTCAATATTGGGCTGAGGCCATAAATTGTGCAAATTACATGGTTAATCACACACCCACTAAATTTTTACAAGGTATAACACTGGAAGAAGCATGGAGTAAAATTAAACCAGATGTAAGTCACTTTCGTGTGTTTGGTTGTGAAGCATGGGCTCACATTCCGGATGAAAAACGGAAAGCATTGCAGCCTAAAAGTGAAAAGTGCATATTTGTTGGATATTCAGAAGATGTAAAAGGTTATATACTTCTCCAACCATATTATCATGATATAAGCATTAGAAGAGATGTTAAATTTGATGAAAATCTCTTGGCCTGCGAGCCTAACTTGGCGGGTGTGCCATCTTTGGCCTGCGAGCCCGATTTGGCGATTGTGCCGCCTTCTTATTCTTCCAACTTCCTTGATGGGTTTCCAACACCAGTTTCTGATGATGACAGTGAGGATGAAAATCCACCTCCACCTGCTCATGTTCCTCCAATTGCACCAGCACCAATACTTCCTCGATGGGTCCGTTCAACATGTGAAGCAGCTGGTGATCTTGACGGTGATCCTAGAGATCAACGTCGAACACGTTCTCAGTTTCAGCGAGCCTCTTATCTTTTGGCTCAAGTTTCTGAGAATCATGATCCAGAAACTTTTGCAGAAGCTTCAGGAAATACAGATTGGGATGCAGCTATGGATGAAGAATATCGTTCCTTAATGGCGAACGATACTTGGGATCTTGTTCCTCTTCCAAAAGGAAGAAAACTTGTCAAATGTAAATGGGTCTACAGAACTAAATATGCCTCAAATGGAAGTGTTGAAAGACTTAAGGCAAGGTTAGTTTCCAAAGGTTTTTCCCAAGTTGAAGTGATTGACTATAATGAAACCTTTGCTCATGTCGCAAAAATGAATTCCATCCGCCTTGTTCTTTCCCTTGCAGTCTTACATAACTTGGAATTCCATCAAATGGATGTCAAGTCTGCTTTTTTACATGGTGACTTACAGGAGGAAATTTACATGGAACAACCTCCTGGATATGTTTAGGATAACTCTAGCCATGTTTATCTCCTTAAAAAATCCTTATATGGCCTTAAGCAAGCTCCTAGATCTTGGTATGCCAAAATGGATAATTTTCTCCTTAACACTAGTTTTTCTAAATGCCATTCTGACCCCAATGTCTATACCAAGATAGTAGGAAACCATCTCATCATGCTTGTTCTTTATGTTGATGATATTATCCTTACAAGTAGTGACCCTAAACTTATAACCCATGTGAAATCCAGTCTTAAGCAAAATTTTGAAATGTCAGATTTAGGACATTTGCATTATTTTCTTGGTCTCCAAGTCTTGCAAACCAAAGAAGGAATATTTCTTTCCCAGTCTAAGTATGCTTGTGACCTTATTCATCACTTCCACATTGAATATTGTAAACCAACCCCTTCTCCCTTCCAGTCTGGTGTCAAACTTTCTACCACTTGTACTTCCCCTGAATTAGATGCCACCTTGTATCATCAGCTTGTTGGTAGTCTTTTATACTTGACTCATTCTTGTCCTGACCTTTCCTTTTTCATTGGTCGTGTTTCCCGTTATATGCAAACTCCTCATGAAATTCACTGGAAAGCAGCAAAAAGAATATTTTGATATATTCGAGGTACAATTCAGTTTGGGATTCATTATAGTATAGGGGGGGGACCTTTGTTGGTTGGTTTCACTTATTCAAATTGGGCCAGCGATCCTAATGATCGAAAGTCTACTGCATGTTATGTTTTCAGTCTGGGATCTGGACCTGTCACTTGGACTTGTAAGAAACAACAATATCTTGCTCTTTCTTCAATAGAAGCAGAATATCGAACCGCAGTTAATGCCAGTCGGGAAGCTTTATGGCTTCAACAGATCCTTTCAGAGTTTGGATTCAAACAGCAGTAGCCTACTCCACTTTGGTGTGAAAATAAAAGTTCCATCAAGATTTACAAAAATCCAGTTCTACATCAACACAGCAAACACATTGAGCTACACATGCACTTCATTAAAAATCTTGTTCATGATCGTGTTCTTGAAATTCTCTATTTCCCTACAGATGATCAAGTTGCAGACATCTTCACCAAGTCTCTTACAGAAGTGAAATTTTCTAAACTTCGATATATGTTAGGAGTTCAGGAATGTGTCCTTAAGGGGGGATAGGCTCTAATTCCTCTTTCCTTCTCCTAATAGTGTCACTTTTGTAAATCCTTCAATCCTATCCCAAGTTGTTCTTAAGGGGGGATGTTAGGATATTTAGACACTTAGGAGTTAGTTAAGATCAACTTGTGTAATATATCTGTTAGTAAAGCGTGTTTCTTTAGTATGCATTAGTATGCATTTGTAAATATTCTAATCTGACAGTCATGATATGCTCTGGAAATAAAGTGATCCAACAGTTCAAGTTATCTTAAATCATACCTACCATTGATCCATGGCTTAACACCCAATTGGCCCATGATCTCTATTTAAAGAGCATGGAGGGTCCTTGGCTAGTTGATCGATTATGAGAAGCTCGTGTAACTTTCTTTCTTTTGCATAATAAATTGCTCCAAGTAGCTATTTGGCTGGGGCCATGGACTGTTTCCCTCTCAAGGGCCTTAACCACGTGACAAACATCGATGTGTTGATCTATGATCTATTTGTGTGAATCGGTTGCTCAAGGTGTTCGGTCTTTTGGGAGTACCCTGTGTACCTGAACAGATTCCAGAAGCATTATGGGTCTATCGTACCACATGGTGCAACACTACAGGTTTCTCCCCATATGAACTGGTGTATGGAAAGAATGTTGTTTTTCCTATTGATTTCAAAATCAAAACCTTGAAGACGACTATAGGGAAAACTTGAACCTAACAGAGGCTCAAAAGAACTGATTGAACCAATTGAATGAATTAGATGAAAAGTGCACCATTGTTGTGCATCACACAACATTAATTCAACAGTAACACTCCAAATGGCATGACATATTTATAAAGAAGAATTTATTTTGCGAAGGAGACTCGACTTTGCTATATGATTCATAGTTCAAAAGGGATTTCAACGGAAAGTTATGCACAAGAAGGATAGGACCCTACATAATAGATAAGGTATTTGATAATGGAACTGTTCATTTGACCACTATCAATGAAAATCAAACACCTCTGTTTGTGAATGGTCATCGGTTACAGTTTTACCATAAACCTATCTCAAATTATGTGTTTATCTCTCATGTTGTGACTGATCTGGACTGTCAATTTGTACAGGAACAGGTTTTCCCATGTTTCTGACAATTTTTAAATACACTACAACTTCCACACATAAATTGTATATAAATAAATTGTTTGATTTCCTTTGTTTTTTTAATCTATGATTGGGTTGTTGTTTTTTAGAATTGTGTACAGAAATTCACACGAAGGTTCACTTAGAAGAAACAGTCGTGACAGGCCAAGTGATCGCAGAATTATGAATGATCCATTGGAATTACTCCTTAAAAGAGAAACTAAACAAGATTGCAGACCTCTATTGGAAAGATCATCATTTTCCCATGATTTTATCACAGTTTTGTTAAAAAAAAATCAGTGAAAAATTCACTAATTTCTTATTTTTATCTGTTGTAATTTTGTTGCAACTCCGCTACTTTTCCCATTAAAATTGGCCATTTTTCGTTGCAACTCCGACATTTTCCTCCCTAAAAATTGCCATTTTCTGCTGCAAATACATTATTTTTCTCACTAAACTGGACATTTTCTGCTACAACTCCGCTATTTTTCTCACTAAACTGGCCATTTTTCTGCTGCAACTCCGTTATTTTTCGCACGAGATTGGCCACTTTTCCACTGCAACTCTGCTATTTCTTCACCAATTTTCATTGCAACTCTATTACGTTTCTGTTGCAACTCCGCTATTTTTTCACCAATTCCTACCAAATTCTGTTACTTTTCTATCGCAACTCCGCCAATTTCTGCTGCAACTCCGCTAGTATTTTTGCTAAAAATTCTCACTAAAGTTTCACCGCATCTTGGGTGGATTTTCAAACGAATATTTCTGCTTCATGATGAGATTTTTCCAATGTTCCACCACTCCGGTATTGTCCCTCCACCCATCCGGGAAATCAATGTTAATACGAACATGTTTGATCTGTCCATTGGATGATGGTCGATTTTTTTTTCCAATGCGCGTGCGTAATTATGTCTCTCGATTCTTTCGACACCAAGGGAATCCACATCAGAAGGTGTTGTTCAGGAATAAACACCCTTATAACCTAGGGTCTAGGGTTACCAAATTACTTCTAAAACTTGTAGACAATCAGCTTTAAAGTACAGAAAGGAAATAGGAAGAGATGTTGGACTCACCCGATTATTGACATTTGATCCAAACTTTGTCTTCTCCCACTCTGTCTCTCTCCAAAGCTTTCAGAGATGCACCTCTTTCACCTCAAAGAGAAAATACTCCAAGTACAATCTTATACATGTATATATGACAAGTTAGATAAACAACATATACAGTGCTTAATCAAATATATTCATCAACCAATGATACATGAAAGAGACTCAACACAAAGTTGGAAGAAGGATTCTCTTTATTAACAATCAGTGAATGAGATAAGTGTAAAACCTAACGCCTGAGACAAGGACTCCTCTGCAACCAAAGGACTCTGATTTCTACTGCTCCAAAGACTTTTGAAGATATACCACCAGCATAACTTTGCTCTCCAAGATTAATTCTCCTAATACCCTCCCCAAGGCCTCTATTTATACTTTGGGAAATAGAGCAGTTTCGAAGGTTGAGGAGGTTGAGACAGTTGAGATGGTTAATGATTAAGGCTCAACTAATATTCATTAGTCATGTTTTATATTTTTTAATGTCAAATGGATGTGTACGCAACTATTGATATAGGCAACCCGCGTATGACACGCAAGTTTCTTTAAGGGAAACCCACGTACAGATCTGTACGTGGGTTGTAATGATAATAGTCGTGTATAGTACGTGATTTGTCAATAGATATAGTCACGTATGTATATGAGTTTCATTGGAGATAGTCATGTATGGCAATCAACACATAGAAAATTAAAATGGCATGCTGGTCAAAGGGTAAATGCATCTCATGACATGCCCATCTATAGTGTTTAGGAAAACTTCAATCCTATAGTGTCCTTTTGTGTACCAACATATGGAAAGTCAGCACTTGGATGGAGAAGTGCCATTTGGGTTGATAACAGATGCCCCCTAATGTGTTAGGTCAGAGGGAAGCTATGGTCGAAATACATTATAATTATTAACTTTGGAGAACTTAGAAGTCCAATGGAGCAGAGGTAGTACCTGAAACAAATACATAATAATGTCATATACAAAGTCATATCTGAGGATGCTATGTTCAATATACTGGAACACTAGATCCTTTACAATAGTTGAGTACATAATATAGTACGGGTACAAAACTAAGTATATTACAAAGGTGGATCGAAGCCACAATATACAATAATGATGAGTCTTCAAAGATCTGGAAGCTGTGTAAATAGGTACAACATAGTCTTGCACAAATTAGTCCATAGATAGGACTAAGGTCTTCATAAACAAATCCCAAATAACCAATACAATCCAAGCCATGTGAATAGATGTTATTGAAGTTGAACATGGAGTGGATTCAACATATTGTCAATCAATAGGCGATAATCAACAACTAAAGCAAAGGAATTCACCAATAATGAGAGTGAATCCTGAGGTACAATCGTCAAAACTATAGGTCTTCATCGTCAGGAAGTGCTGATGTGGAACCATACTGTGATGAGGATGGAAATAGATCCTCCAACGGATCACAAGAGTGACTAGGAGCTGGGTAAAGGAAGGGATACACAAATAATAATAGATACAACAATGATGGAATCAAGATATAGATCAGATACTAGGTTAAGTCCTTGAATAGTGAGCACGACACAGAGATGACCCAAGGCAGATTTTTAACTTTACAAAAACAACAACTAAACTTATCTTCCATGTATGAGACATGACTATATTCCCTAGGTAGAACGGACAAGAGGAGGAGTAAGAAACTCGAAGTAATAGCTAAACTGAAAGTGAACACTGAGACATGAGTATCGAAAAAAACAGAGAGTGCTTTGTTCAAGGATGACATGCTGCCACTAACTGAAAACCAAAAGAAAAATTCTTCCTTACCTTCCCTGTTAAATTTTAATGATTCCAGGAAAGTCAACTCGGATCTCTCTTCATTTTTTAACAAGATTGAAGAGAAGAGGGAATAATGCTTGATAGTGTCACTGATTCGTGGATTTTATGAGCCTGAACTAGTACATGTTCATTTGGTGTTTTCATGTTTAGAGAGTCTAAAAACTCTGAAGAAGACTCCGGGGGGGTCCTTTTTCATCCAATTTAATCTCTTGAGGCCGGAAAAGTATAAAACATACCACGGAAGAACTCTCTTAATTTTCGTAGAATAAAAGGTGAACCTTTTTCATACTTAGTCAGGGAGGTCCAAAAAAGGTCAAATTACCACCTACCCAACGCTCCTTCAAGAGCAGCATATAGCTTGAGTTTTACGAGTGTGAAGGAAATCAAGATCACGTGGAAAGATTCATTTGAGTACGAGAAATGGGGCTTACAACAATAAACTCGATGCTTTGTTCTTAGTGTTTAATGAGCATGACAAAGACACAAAATACACTCAGAATATTTTTCATGTTTAGGTCAAGAGCACAAAAAGGAGAAAACTGAGCTCAAACCAGGTGTTCCTTTTCTGTAAATTTAATCCCTTGGGTCCGAACAAGTGATAAACCTATACCTGAGAATACTCTTCTCAATTCTGAAGAAAAGAGAGTGATCCTTTCTCGTATTATTCCACATGGTCCGAGAAAGAGATAACCTGCCACCAATGTGGATGCCCATTCGCGTATTCTTAACGAGCTTGAACGGACAAGTTAACTCGGTAGTCAAGTCTATTTTTAAGGAGTCAGACCTGGGCATAAAGAAACTCCATAAGGGTGGGCAGTCCTATAAAGGGATAGCTTGTAAAAAGAGACCAAAATGAGGCTCAATTTGGCATGAAAAATAGCTAAAAAGATTCCCCTGTACCTAAGATAGCTGCAGCATGAGTATCGAAAGACAAAATAGGTTCTAAATGGGGATACTCATGAGAGGAAAGGCCCTATCCATGGAAGAACAATGGTAAAGACAAGGAGCTAATCGTTAAAAAATACCATAGTCCATGGTCAAAATGTTAATTGCTAGGTTTAATATGGAATAGGTATAAATGTGGAATGCATGTGAAATGATAAAAACCATCCTATATGAGCAAAAAACACCTTAAAACGATGATAAACCTGTTACAAGGCAAAAAGATATGGTATTAGTTTTATAAATTATGAACTATAGGGAAAAAAACCACTTGAAAAATAAATTTTCTATAAATAGTTCAAAACTCAAATAAAAACTCACCATTTGGATTTTTAGCCATAAAAGATAAGTTTTCACCTATACCTTCAACTACTCAGTGTGGATAATCCGATGGACCATTTCCAAATCCGCAAGTGTCAGGTAATACTACAGTCAATGCTCTTCAATTTGATCCAAGCAATTATCAAAATTAGGCCCTAATTTCATGTTTTTAAGCATCCTCAACAAAGCAATGCTGTGTATGCGGGTTTGCTATATTGAAAGTCGCGTACACACGTTCTGTACGTGGGTTGCCCGAAGGATAGTCGCATAAAGTACGCGACTTGTCTAAATATATAGTTGCATATGCTGTGTGAGGTAGATAAGAAGCATATAGAGTCAAAATTTTGAAATTTTATATGAAACTAAAACTTTGCAATTGCTTGTTTACTAAGTTAAAAGATGGTGCTTGAGTGGAGGGAGTGCGAACATGAAGATATGGACCAAGAAGCACTCCAAAGTGCCCCCACCATGAATGTTTTACGTTCAAGTGGGTTGTTAAAGTTTTTTTGTACCTCACCTATGCGGGCCAATGTCCGCCTCTTAGAGTTCCCGATAAATTATTGGGATCGTGACTTAGGCATGTTTGACCTTCAAGGTGAGTCCTTGGAGATTACTTCAAAGGATGTCTATTTCATTTCCGGTCTATCACGACGGGAAGCTCTAGTAAACTTGGAAGGAATTGGCAGAGGCGATGACCCTCTAAGTGTCCAAAACTATATTGATATATACTGCGCACCAGGCACACAAAAGAGGGGTAGCTGCATCCCTATTGTGCACATACATGATCTTCCTTTACAGGTATTGACAAGTACAATAGTGAGGGTTGCAGGGTCATCTTCACTTCACCTTGCAACATGGAACCAAATGAGACTAGCAGTGGATTGTATGTAGGGGACCTATATGATTGGTGCTCAGGAGTGATCCCGATTATGAGAAAACAGCTCTCTGACTACAAGAGAGGCAGGAGGAAGAATTTTGGATATTCTAGCATACTAGTAGCCTTCTTATTTGAGAGATTGTAGGGATTAATCCCTGTAGTACCCTTTCCAGTTCATTATCCTCGTCAGCCTAGGCTAAGTAGATGGGGAGATATCTTCCTTCGCCGGGGAGGTGGTGGCTCAGTGCAGAGTGTTTATGATGACGACTTCTACTTTTGGTGGGAGCGACAGTTGCCAGCACTGGAGCAGTTTCCATATGCTGGAATGGACTTCCGTGGTGATGCAGACCTCGTCCTCCCTCCAGGAGGAGCATGGGGAGAGTTAGGTAATTTATTATTTTCAAATTTTCAAATTTTTATGAATTTTAAAATATAGAGATATATACATATGTATAAGAGTTCTAATCCTTTTAAAATGTCAAAATGCAGATACTGGACCGGTACACCCTGAAGGGAATCCAGGCATGTATGTGCATCCTGTCTTAGGAGAAGATCAGGGGCTGATTAGGGTTCTGGAGGGGAAGCTGGCCAGGCTTACCCAGAGAGTACCCACCTTACGGATTGAGCATATCCCAGCCATCATGCAAGAGTTTGTGGTTGGTATACCACCTGCCTGGATATGCCTTTTGAGGCAAGTAGCCAAAGCAGTATTAGCATACATAGATGTTGTTGAGGCTGTTGAAGCCAAAGAGGTTGAAGAAGCTAGAGTACAGGGTGACCGAGGGGACCACGGTGGTCCAGCTTAGATCTAGGGAATTTGATGGACTTTGATCCATTTTTGTATATTTTTGTATATTATACAGTTATGACTGGATCTGAGGATCAGAGACTCGACCTATCTATATGAATAGATATATATATATATATATATATATATATATATATATATTGTTGATTTATTTACAAATGTTTTTTATTTGTTTGTTGTATACTTTTATGGAAAATGTGTTAAATGCCAATCCAAGATGTAATTAGCATATGCATCAGTTAATGAATTTTGATTCCTTGGAATATGATTAAATGTAATGAACTCAAAATGTCTTTCCAATAACCTAAAGGGTTCCGCACCTGATAAGCCCGATTGAGCTGGGAAACCACTAGTTGAGAGCCCAGTCAGACTTCCAACTGGGTGATACCACGTGACAAAGCATCTCATAAAAGCTCAATGATGGCTCTATATAGCCACATTATTGGAAGCAGGACCTAAGCAAATGCCTCCTGAGGCAACTAATTGTCCTAAGGGTGAATAAATGACCCATGCAGCCGAAGCTAAATTACAAGTGTGGCGACTGGCGCCATTAGCGAAACCTATGAACCTCTCGGAAGACATATGAAACAACCAACTGATGGTATAAAAAACACAAACCGACAAACTAGTGTACATAAAAATACATACAATAAAATACAAGAAAAAGTGCTAAGCCTAATCATAGTACTTTTTCAGGTAGAGCCCATTTCTAGGCTTAGCCAACTTATTCCCATCGAAATCTATCAATTCATATGGGCCTTTCTTTAATACTTTTGACACAATATAAGGTCCTAACCACATAGACTTGAAATTTCCTGCCCCTAGGGGTTCTTTGTCTTAGTCCCAGAGCAAAACAAGTTTTCCCTCAAAGAAAATTCGAGGCTTGACTGATTTATCATATTGGCTTTTAACCCTATTCTTATGAGCTTGGTTTGTTGTTAGCGCATCTCTATGATGTTCATCAAGTTGTTCTAAATGTAATAGACATTATTTAAGTTCAAGTGTATCTGGTAACACATGAATAGCAATTTTTAAAGACGGGATTTCACATTCAATCGGGGTAACAGCTTCCACTCCATGGACGAGTTGGAAGGGGGAGAAACTCGTAGCAATTTTTACATTGGTTTGATATGCCCAAAGAGTGGGATATAGCATGATATGCCAATTTGAATGAGCTGCATTAATAGTACGTTTGAGGATAGTTTTCAAAGTTTTATTAACAACCTCGACCTGACCATTGCCTTGAGTATAGAATGAGGATGAATGTTCTTGTCTAAATCCTAGCATAGTGGTTAGTTCTGTCATGATGCTATTTTGAAAATGGATGCCATGGTCAGTGATAATCACTTTGGGTATACCAAATCATGCTATAATTTGATTGAACATGAAAAAAGTTGCATTTTCCCCATCAGCTCTAAAGGTGGGCATTGCCTCTGTCCATTTCGTAAAATAGTCCATAGTGACGATGATATATTTGTGCCCCCCAGCCGAGGCTGGGTTACACGTCACGTAATCAATCCCCCACTTCATGAAGGGGCCCACCGAGATAATGAGAAATAACAGAGCGAGATGTGACCGCATTTTTCTGGTATAAAGCTGACAAGGATGACAGCGCTTCACTGCTTCCACACAATCTTTAAAGATTGTAGGCTAGAAATAACCGGCACGTAATATTTTCTAGGTCGTTGCCAACCCAGATAAATGACCCCCACATGCTCCACTATGGGACTCATTTAGGACAATTTCCACTTCCTCGTGGGTCAGATATCGACGCAAAATGGAATCTACCCCTCTACGGTATAAAGTATCTCCGATGATGCGGTATTTCTTGGCATGTAGGCATAGCTTACGTCGTTCTTCCCGCAAGAAAGCTACATGATACTTCAAAGTCTAGAGATAGACAATTATATCTCCATACCAGGGATCAGAGGTGGAAATCAAAAAGATGTGCTCATCTAGGAATGATTCTTCTTCAATAGCTACATCTTCATCTACTGGAAATTCTGCAATAAGCTCAGTAAAAACTAAGGATTTTTTGGATTTGGTGGACTGAAAATCCAAGTCAAACTCTTGGAGAATGACTATCCATTTGTTGAATTTTCCTCCAACTATCCATTGGGACAAAACATATTGAAAAGGATTAACATCTACCACTACCGTTGTAGTCCTTAGTAATATGTAGTGATGTAACCTCTGAACAGCATAAACAGGTGCTAAGGCCAATTTCTCGACGTGGGAGTACCTCAGTTCAGGTCCGGATAAAGCATGGCTAAGATAGTAAACGGCATGCTCTTGGAGCCTATCGTCCTCCTGGACTAGGAACACCCCTATGGTCGACTCAGACGCGGCCAGATATAATATAAAATCCCTAGAGTAATCTGGCGGACGCAATAATGGTGCCGACAACAAAGCTTTTTTCAATGCCTCGAATGCGAGTTGTGCAGTTTCATCCCATACAAATGGGGTGTCCTATTTTAGTAGGCACATGAAACCCTTAGTAATCTTGGCATAGTTTACAATGAAACGTCGAAGAAAATTGGACTTTCCCTGCAAGCTCTCAAGTTGCTTGATAGAATGAGGAGGAGGCAGATTTACAATGGCCTCAACTTTTAACGGATCCACCTGAATACCTCTATTAGAAACAATGAATCCGAGCAGTCTCCTTGACTCGACACAGAACACACACTTGTGTGAATTCAAGTGAATTTTATAGTATCTGCATCGTTCAAATATCAAACACAGGTGATCTGGATGGTCAATCCTCTTACGAGAATGTGCAGGAAGATCATCAAGGTAAGGTTCGACAGTGGCTTTGATATCATGGAAGGAAAAATTCATTGCCCGCTGAAATGTTTCTCCAGCATTTTTCAATCCAAAGGGAATTTTTTATACGCAAAGGTACCCCAAGGACAAATGAAATCAGTTTTATGTTGGTCTTCCGGTTTTATTTGAATTTGATTATATCCGGAGAAACCATCCATAAAAGAAAAAACTTCACTTCCTACATAGGCATCAATAATTTGGTATATAAATGGCATGGGATAGTTGTCCTTAGGACAGGCTTTGTTTAAATCTCTAAAATCAGTACAAACGCATATGGTCCCTTGCTTCTTATAAATAGGAACATGGTTGGATACCCATTCTGTCAAAGCTATGGGATAAATAAAACCAGCTTTTAGCAGTTTTTCCACTTCAGCCTTCACTGCCGCCACTTTACGCGGGTTAACAGGTCTCAACTTTTTCCGAACAGGTTTAGCGTCAGGGTATGTTCAGATCTCGTCCTCGACTATAGATGGATCAATTCCTAGCATCTCCTCATATGACCAGGCAAAAACGTCGTGAAATTCCTTAAACAAGGCGGTATAAATGGCAATGTCCTCAAGAGAGCAGTTTGCACCAATATGTATATTTTCCACAAAGTCAGGGTTTACATAGATGTTGATAGGGATGGTAGCAGAAATATTTTCCATATTCCCCTCAGCAAACATTCCTTCCCTGGGTAAGGGATTAACAGGCGTATCAACATCATCTGTCAGTCTCACATGAAACTCTTGATTCTATATCCTGCTTAGCTCTGGAAGAAAATAGGATCGATGATGAAAATCTTCACAGATCTTATCTCGTCTGCACATGGCTTCTAGAATGGCTTCATTAGAAGGTAAAACCACATCTAAACAATCTGTCGAATGCAAAGAGTTTTCTGCCCAAGTAGGCAGATAGACTTCTTCCAATTCCTCTGAGACTGAGAGTGGAACCGGAATGGGATCAATAGTGGTTTGTTTGATAGCTTGATAAGCTATTTCCACTGTCGATAGGGGAACTTTAGGGTCATTGTGGGTAGGGAGAACCCAAGGATCCATCCTATCAACAACCGTAGCAATGGACTTTCCCACACTAGTAGAACCTATATAATTAATAGGAGATGGAAGATCGAATGTGCCCATCAATGATGCATACATTCCATCCCCTAAGATCTGTGCAGTAGGTTTGACCTGATCAACCAATGGCACAGTGGACTCATTGGACTCCATGCATCCTTTTCGAGTAAAATTGAGTTGGTCAATAGTAACCGACTTCCCTTCATGTGGAAACACTACCACCCAAAATATGGTCGATGCAATAGCAGACATGGCATAAGTCCAGCTTCTTCCCAAAAGCAAATTATAGTCCAAAGGTGCATCAATCACCTCCACCTCAACAGACACCACTTTCCCTGCCAGCTTAATTTCAAAAGCCGGTAGGATACCATGCGAATGGAATGACCTTCCATCAAAAGCAGTAAGCAGGGTGTTTGACGGGACCAGCTCTGGGGATCCAAGAGCTTTCCAACATGGCAAGGACATAACACATGTAGAATCACCCTCATCAACAACTTCCCTTCCAATGGTTTTTCCACCATGGATGACATCTATTGATAAGGCTACATGGTAAGGTAGGCAAAATTTGACATCAGACAATTGAAATTTCTCCATGAGACTCGATGAATCCATAGTACTGCCTAAGGCTGCTAAGAGTGCATCTCATTGGGTGGGACAACTCTGTAACACCTCTAAAGCCGACATTACACAGCGTTTCTGGGCTAAGTCTTCAACCATGGAGTAGTTGGATGCAGCCCTAGCATTAGGATTTTCCAAGGTCTTCTTAAAGACACCTTTCGGTATCTTGGGCATAGTTTCAGCAGGTTTCTCAATCGTGAGAGGGTTAGAAGTTTCACCTATAGACTTACCCTTCTCAGAGGTCTCTTTTTCATAGTTCTTATTCCTGGTCTGTAGAAAAGTTGAAGATCGAACAATGTTGATATAATTGGGGTCAGGGGCATTTGGGGTGCCCCCTGCTGCATTCGAAGCTGAAGCTGAATTCTGCCCTTGGGGAAACGGATCCTTCGGGACAGCTGGTTGTTGAGCTTTTAACAGCTTCTAGGCTTGTTCCATAGGGGGACAATGATGGGTGAGGTGATCCTCATGGCACAACTTACATGGGAATTTCACCTTTTTCTTTTCTTTTTTCCCCCCATCAGCACTATTTTTGGGTTTCTGCTTGTTTTGATTTCCCTCCCCTTTCTTTCCTCTCTTCTTTTTCCCACCAGGCTGTTGATTGCCCTTCTGAGAAATCTGTGCAAAAACATTTGCATTTTGGGGTGAGGGGGCAGCCTTTGTTGCCTCCACTGTATAATGTTTAACAGACATCTAATGAAGTTGTTTGGTCAAAGATTCTACAGTGGGAGAATTAACGGACCCAACCACACCATCGGCATGGGGTCCAGGCTTAGGTTTCTTTGCATCATGTGTTGGCCTCGGTGCCTCAGGGATAATCTCATACAAGATCCCAAACTGAGAGTAAATCAAGTCAAGTTGTTGGGCCCTAAGGATAGATTCTTCCTCACTCGTCACTCCTGAAGTAGATACATCCTTAGATATATAAGGAAATAATGATGTAAGGAACCATTCTAGTAAGAAATCAGGAGGAATAGTGGCTTTAATAAGGCTCTTTCACCTCCTCCATTCTTGGATGTGATCTGAGATATGGGTAGCCTTGTTCTGTCGGAAGGTAGATAACAAGTCCGTTCTGAAATCATATCGGACAAGAAGCTGAAAGTGGCTAAGGAATGCGTTAGCCAAGTCCCAAAAAATACTAAACGCAGTAGAAGGCAACTCAATGTACCATTTTGCTGCAGTACTCATCAATGTTCTTTGGAATGGCCTCAACCTAACTGAATCTTCATTCAGTGAGTTGGAAGAGCACCATAAATGAAAAGTGGTGGCATGAGCCCCAGGATCTTCACCAACTTTGCCTTCGAATTTTGGGATGTCCAAGGGCAACTTTGTGGGTACAAGCGGCCAGGAGGGATCATGCCTCATTGGGTCATTCATCAGTTTAGACAAATCTGGCAAGTTTAATGTTGCTAGGAAAGGAATATTAGGTCGAACCGGAGTACTAAAAGTACCATTTTGGGGATTAGAGGGACTTGGCCCCAAATTCCCATATGTAAAGGTGGGGTTGCCCCCTACCGCCAATTGCGAAGTTGATGGATTACTTTGAAACAGATTCCATCTGTAAGCCACATGATTGTTGGTATGAGGTGTAGTATAAGAGGTTATGTATGCCCCAATCAAAACTAGGGTTTGAAATACAAGAGCAGGTATCCCTCCACTAAAAAGCGAAAAGGGAGAGCTCATGAACGGAGCAGAGACCAGGGTTTGGAAACCTTGACCATAAGGGTTAGTGCTTCCAAACTGCACCCCTACATAAGAGGGTGGTGGGACTACATATGGAGTGGATGGGGGTATGTGCCCCCCATTCCAAGGAAATCCTTGGACAAAAGCTGAGGATCCTGTTAGACCACTCTGGGCAGTGTGTGCAAAGGAGGTTATAACTATAGGTACACTAGGAATCCCAGTGACCATACCACTAAAAGCACCTGCTAGGCTTGTGGGAACCGGCAGTTGGACCACTCGGCTTACTAGAGTTAAGGGCGTAGTAGGTATGCTTGATCTAGGGGTACTTACCGGGGAGGTAGCACTCCTTCAGCCGGGATGGCTGAGGTGAAAATGAAAGAACTCTCTCCTGCATTAGACATTATTCTGCCCACAGGGACACCAATAACGGGTGGATCAAATGGATGAACCTGAACGATCGTAGGATCGTTTAAATCAGTCAAAGGTGTATTAAAATTCCTTGAAAACTCGTCAGTCTGCAAGTCTTCTATCTCAACTGTGTTCAAATTAAGACATTTTTCCCTAAGTTTTGGTTCACCCAGAACTTCGCTAACTCCTATCAGTTCAAATGAACCGTCCGTGTCCAATCTCCGCCTTTGAGGGGGAGGTGGAGGTTCCAATGTGATAAGAGGAGGAATTTTTTGCAACCTTCATGAAATTCTGATAGGTTGGTCCTCCATGATTGTAAATTTGACAATTCAAACCCTAAGGTCAGCTAAACACAGAAAAACCACAGAGCAATCACTACGAAAAATCCAAAAGTCAACATTCAGCAAGGGTAAAAGATATGCTTTCCCAAAGAAAGCTGAAAGATAGTTGCTTGGAGTCCTTGGAGATGTTCTTAGGCATAAGAAGAGGAATCACCCACCGCCCTCCTACACTTTCAACAAGGGTTACCTTCCATGCCCGCCCAAGGTGAACAAGAAATAGCCTTTTGGTTTACCTATGTATGAACCTTAGAGGTCAAGAGACTAGAGGCTACCTTAACTATACCAACAATCTGGGGGGACAGTCACAAGCCTGATTCGTACGCATGGGTAGGGTAGCTAAGCCCGAAACTCTGTCTAGGACAGAATCCCCAGATGCGTAAAAATATTGGTTTACGTTTTGACAAGGAATCGGAGGGTTATCTCCTCAGTCCAATGCCTCCACGCAACCTCGTGCTTGACTCCCATTTGAGAGGAGCTTCCCAGATACTATCGATAAAGAGAAGGATTTACCTATCGATTAGCCCACTATGTCTGAATTTAAATACTTATGGGGAGTTTACACTTCCTATCCCACAAGTCTAGCCTAAGCTAGTAGGTGTATGGCCCTAAAAACAAAGATTACTAATAAATTTTAATTATTGCGTTCACTTTAAGGGCTATTTTTTACTCAGAAGGCAAGTGGAGTGAAAGACTATAATGTTTTTTGACTATAATGTGAAACAATTGGTGTATACTTTCAAAGCAAATTATCACTACTTAAAAAACAAGATTCTCTTTTCTTTTCTTTTTGTAAATGTAAACTGATGAAAATGCAACGAATAAAGAGAAAACTAAGAATATATTTTTGTAATTTTTGAGATTGTATTTAAAAACTGAAAACAAAACTATTGTATTCAAACCAAATGCAAAAGTTTATAATGTTTTCTTTTCACTTTTCAAATTGCTCAAAGACTACTATGCACATAAATGCACAATACTTGAGTATGCTTGAATAAACTAACTGTATAAAATAAGCAAAATGAATTAAAGCAGATTCATAAAGCCAAAAATCAACCACCTAAGGAAGAGTTGGAACCCTAGCTTGGGAAAACACAATGAATAGAAATCACTGAGGTCAAACAAAGGCAAGTGGAAAACCAATACTATTCGAAAATAGAATGGGATATACAGTGTCTAGAACCCTAATCACTGATTCAAACAACCAACACTTAAACCTATTACCCAACAGGAAAATCCACTTCAAGTTGCTAACAGACAGAGAATACAAACAATAAGAACTCAAGGGCTTACAAGGAAGCACAAGGCATGGTTAACAAGGTCATCAAACTCACAGTGCAATGCTCATAGTGAAGGCCACTCAGCAAGACAAAATTTATAAAAGGACAGGGACAAGCAAAACCCTAACCAAAAACTTTGTTACTTAGACTTGTATGCGACTGTGTACAAGGGTAACCCGCGTACTATACGCGACTGTGCTATAAATCAACCCGCGTACACAGACCTTTGTACGCGACTGTGTGCAAGATCAACCAGCATACAGGAGTTCAATTTTTCAAAAGAAGAAAATTATCAAGGACTTAAAAGCACCACTACAAATCTGAACCAAGACAATACACCACACATAGAATCAAGGCAAATACTGGCCACTGATCTACAGAATTAACCCATAGTAGTCTGGGCTCCCCAGCGGAGTCACCAGTTCTATTGTTCAGGAATAAACACCCTTATAACCTAGGGTCTGGGGTTACCAACTTACTTCTAAAACTTGCAGACAATCATCTTTAAAGTACAGAAAGGAAATAGGAAGAGATGTTGGACTCACTTGATTATTGACGGTTGATCCAAGCTTTGTCTTCTCCCGCTCTGCTTCTCTCCAAATCTTTCAGGGATGCACCTCCTTCACCTGCAAAGAGAAAATACTCCAAGTACAATCTTATACATGTATATATGACAGGTTAGATAAACAATATATATAGTGCTTAATCAAATATATTCAACAACCAATGATACATGAAAGAGACTCAACACAAAGTTGGAAGAAGGATTCTCTTTATTAACAATCAGTGAATGAGATAAGTGTACAACCCAACGCCTGAGACAAGGACTCCTCTGCAACCAAAGGACTCTGAGTTCTACTACTCCAAATACTTCTAAAGATATACCACCAGCATAACTTTTCTCTCCAAGATTCATTCTCCTAATTCCCTCCCCAGGCCTCTATTTATACTTTGGGAAATAGAGCAGTTTTGAAGGTTGAGGAGGTTGAGACAGTTGAGATGGTTAATGATTAAGGCTCAACTAATATGCATTAGTCGTGTTTTATATTTTTTAATGTCGAATGGATGTATATGCAACTATTGATATAGGAAACTCGTGTATGACATGCAAGTTTCTTTAAGGGAAACCCACGTATAGATCTGTACACGGGTTGCAATGATAATAGTCGCGTACAATACGCGGGTTGTCAACAGATATAGTTGCGTATGTACGTGATTTTTAGTGGAGATAGTCGCGTACAACAATCAACACATAGAAAATTAAAATGGCATGCTGGTCAAAAGGTAAATGCATCTCATGTCATTCCCATCTATAGTGTTTAGGCAAACTTCATTCTTATAGTTTCCTTTTGTGTACCAACATATGGAAAGTCGGCACTCAAATGGAGAAGTGCCATTTGGGTTGATAACAGAAGGATAATGGCTCAGCATGACGATGGTAAGGTATGAGTTCTAATTATAAGCATCATCAAGTATGAACCGATACAGTAATAATGATTATATTCCACCTTTTTAATCTTTGTTAGCCTCCCATATCCAATCAATCTTTGCAATTGTTAACAACCGTCGTCCTCCTCAAACCCATACAATAACCCATTCAAATATCATGGTTCTTAACTCCGCCAACTTTTCAAAAATATCAATAAAACATTGGTTATCTATTTACTGTGTTCAATTGCTGCAACTCCAATGATTTACACTGTAAACTACTGCATTCACCATCACAACTAGAAAAGGAAAAACAGTATGGGTCCTCCAGTCAGATATGAACCCAAGAATTTAGACGCCCTGCATGAAAACAAGGAAATATTTGATATATCTCGGGAATCTAGATGTATTGAATGCTTTCAAACACTGAATGGTTTTCATGAATAAACAACATTTCAATTTGCCATGAATTTGACCGGAGACCATTCATAAATTAGAGTACTAAGGATATATGTATCATAACAGGATTTAGCAGAAGTCACAGGGTTACCCAGGATTGGGAATCAATGGTTCTATCCAAAAAGACATAATTTGATAATAGTTGAAGGCTTCCTTGCAGCATGGGAGAAGGTACAGCCGAGGTTTGGGGAATAACACTCAAAAATTTACCAAGATCATGGGACCAGGTTGTTATCTTCCTAAAAAGGTACATTACATGCGAAAGAAGATATAGAATTGTATATATTTATGATTTTATCATGCTTTCCCATTTACGCCATGGTAGATTGATAAACATGCCATTTTATCTTTTATGTACTCTACAAATATGGCACACTATGTTAAAACATCTAGGCACCCATTGTCGTCTATAGAAAACCATGGGTTAGTTAAATTATTGGTGCAAAGATCCTTAGCAAGACACAAACTAACATGGGAGCAATTACTTGCTAGAGTTGGGTACATCGAGCACCTGCAGTAAGAGGTGTTGCATAAAGAGAGGTCGAATGGAGATCCTCAAATTCAGCTAGGGGGAGGGGTGAAGATGTAGAATAAGGTGGAGATGATCAAGAAGAATACTCGGGGAAAGCTGCAGCAGTGGAAATCCTAATAGAAGAGATGGCTGAGGTGATGGTGGTAGTAGAAGAGACTGTGCCATTAGCAGCAGCAATAGAGGCAGAGATGGAAGCAGAAGTTGGAACAGCTGCAGAAGCAACAATAGCAAAAGTTGGAGCTACGAATGCGGAAGTAGAAGAGGAATAGTTTGGAGAAATAGGGGATTTTCAGTAGATAAACCCTCAAGTTGTTGATATTGAATCCTCCTCTTAGATAAGAGGAACTTTAATTGAGGAAGAAGAACCCTTGGCAGAGATAGGAGAACTTTATATCCTTCTTACGCTATAAATAAAGAAGAAAATATCAATTATTAAGGGACAATCATCTGGTCTTACAAAAAGAAGGAGCAGAGCTTCTTGGAAAACACAGGCAATGAATGTTGAAATCCCTATTTTAAAACCTAGGTTAGCCACTGAAACACAAGAACCAGGGGGCAATATACCTATGGAACCCACCGATCCACAAGAACCTATTGAAGGCCAACCCCAGTTGGATAATTTGTTGTATGAAAATGAGTTGTTGAGGGAGGATGTGCAGGCACTTAAAGAGGAGTTATAGAGGTGGAAGGAAGCTAGTAAGAAGTAGGTAACACCAGGATTAGAAACATTAGCAGAATTTACTGACTAGTTGAAAAACCCACATTCCATTTCAGATAATGAGGAACTTTTATGTCCTGAATGTGGGGATTTGTTCAAATTGTCAGGGTACAAGGTTGTGAAGATAGAAGTATTATCTTGGAAATTGGTGCATTCAAGCCTGGGGAGAGATGAGATACCAAATGTAGAATCAACAAAGGAAACAAGGTTGGAAGTGGATATGATTCATGATCAGGAATTACAAGAGGATGAGGAAATGCAACCTCAACATTCAGGGAGTAATGAATTGCTTCCTTCGGGAATCAATCTGAGGATACTAATTTATTTTTGGACCAAGCACAACAATTAGAGGACATATAAATAATTCAAGAGCAATCCCAGCATCCCAAAAGGATGAAAACGGAATAGGATGTTGAAACACAAGAACCATCACCCTAAAGGTATGTTGCATAAGCTTCAACTCAGACAGAAGTTATTGAGGAAGACGTGCAAAAGCTAAATGTTGTTTACCAAGAACCAACATTCTTAAAAACAATTGTTGAAGCTGAAATTCAAACAGTGGCTACTTAAACTTATGAAGCTTCAATTCAAACAGTGACTACTAAAACTTATGAAGATGAAATTTAAACAGTGGCTACTGAAATTTGTGAATCAACAATTCAAACTGAAGCAGTAGCTACTGAAACTCAATAAGCTCCAACAAAAACAGAAACTGCCGAAACAGAAGAACCAACCATACAAGAGGAAGCTGCAGAGTCACTAAAGTCAGTCACAGATGAAGATAATCAAGAGATGGAAAAATAGATTTTATTGTTGAAGCTCAAGGTGAGTAAATGGAAATATCATGCTGGTCAATATGATAAAGGAATGATTTCTCTGTCTGAGCATAAGAAGACCATTCAAGAAATTAGGGAAAAGAGGGATGAGGATATTTTCTTCCAGAAGATTCGTTGGGATAAAATACATGAGGAATTGAAAGATTTAAGGAAATACAAGTCTATGCAGAAAGAAAGAACAAATGTTTACCTTAAATCAGAAGTCGTTGAGATGTAGAGCCCCATCTCCATCCTATCCTATGTTTCTTTTTGAACAGATGACTCTATTCAAAACAAGGGCTCTAAAAGAAGGGAGACCTTGGCAAAGTATGACAACCCCCCAATTCCTAGAGACCTTCACCCGGAGTGATTTTTCTGAACAAAATTTTTCGTGTGAATTATACTTGCATGAGATGGCCTGTGTGATGGACTCTCAATATAATCTAGTTCCTCATATTGGGGATATCCATCTGAGAGAATTCACCTCTTTTGTCACTAATCATATGCAGTGGTGGGTTTCCTCTCAAACCATTCATAGTAATGAGAAAAATTCCACTATGTGGATTCGTAGTGAACCTCGGGCCCCTATACCTCTGATTTCCATGTATAAGAAGCATATTTTGTCCCCTAAGAAGGTTGATCAGTTAGTTGCATTCCAGCAGAAATTCATTTCCACTTGTGTTAGTTTGATTTCACGGTAAGAGGTCTATGCCATGAAAGGGAGTAGTCATCGATGGGAGATTTTTCCCATATATTTAAAGGAAAAAGATCCATACTGCTTCGAGAATTTTAAGTATGCCTTGTCTAGAGTTCCAGGTTATGTTAAGTGCATGGAAACATGCGGTCTGAGATGGTTAGGGATGAAATTTATATTTCCACTCATTTAATGGCCATATATAAATTACAGGAGTGTTTACAGGATGACCAAGAAGGAAGAAAGAGACTATTGGGCTAATTCAATTACAAGCAATGGATTTTTGCAAGAAGGGGAAAAACAAGAGTCTTCCTTAAACCTTACTAACTTTCACAGGAAAATTCTTGAATCTAACTCAGATTTAGACTAGTTGGAGTTTTTGCATGAGGAAATGCAATTGGATAGCTGTGTGGAGATATTGGGCACCAAAACTACCCTTTCTCCCTTACTTTGTTTAGCCCTTTTTCCCTATTTTTGCCTATTATTTACAACTGAATCTTTATCCTTCCCAACAAAACAAGCATAAATCCTTAAGGTATAAATCATTATTACTTGTTTCATTAATGATTGATTTCACTTATGATTATGAACGTTATCTTTCATTTACGCTGATTTGTTATTGGTTCATAAGAAAGATTCATAATCTCTAGGTGTCCCAAGTGTAACAGCTCGCTGCATTCGGAGATGAATAATTCTTGGCGTCACTTTCTCATTTGATTATCTGGTCTACGGCGATGATGAGAGAATATCAGATGTCCTTCCATGCATATAGCTAAAACTGATCGAGCATCTTTCCTCATTAGTTGGAACACGTTCATCCTGTGAAACAATTCAATTAAAAGTCCATTCATTGTTATGAACTGATCTTATGCAATGTAATAACAAATGTAATTGTTCTTGTTTAATTCGGCAGGCAGAAGATCATAGATATTCATGGCTACCCGATATTATTTTAATTGAATTGTCCCATCTCTGTATAAGTATGAACAGGAAATTGGAGCCAAGGGTTGGCAATTTGAGAGAATTCATAGCAAAGGATATTGTAAGTGTACTGTGATCATTTTAATAAAGGAGAAGCAATTCTCAATATTTTTTTGTTGTAGATTTGTTCGGGTACACAGGGTACTCCCAAAATACCGAACACCTTCAGCAACTGCTTCACACAAATAGATCACAGATCAACACACCGATGTTTGTCATGCGGTTAAAACCCTCAAGAGGGAAACAGTCCATGGCCCCAGCCAAATAGCTACTTGGAGAAATTTATTATGCAAAAGAAAGAAAGTTACATGAGCTTCTCATAATCAATCAACTAGCCAAGGACCCTCTATGCTCTTTAAATAGATATCATAGACCAATCGAGTGTTAAGCCATAGATCAATGGTAGGTATGATCTAAGAGAAGTTGAACCGTCGAATCACTCTATGTCTAGAACATATCGCGACCGTCAGATTAGAATATTTACAAATGCATACTAATGCATACTAAAGAAACACACTTTTACCTAACGAATATATTACACAAGTTGATCTTAACTAACTCCTAAGTGTCTAAATATCCTAACATCCCCCCTTAAGAACAACTTGGGATAGGATTGAAGGATTTACAAAAGTGACACTATTAGGAGAAGGAAGGAGGCATTAGATCCTATCCCCCCTTAAGGACACATTCCTGAACTCCTAACATAGACCGAAGTTTAGAAAAATTCGCTTCTGTAAGAGACTTGGTGAAGATGTCTGCAACTTGATCATCTATAGGGCAATAGAGCACTTCAATAATACGATCATGAACAAGATTTCTGATGAAGTGCATGTGTAGCTCAATGTGTTTGCTGCACTGATGTAGAACTGGATCTTTGGAAAGCTTGATGGCACTTTGATTGTCGCACCAAAGTGGAGTAGGCTACCGCTGCTCAAATCCAAACTTTGAAAGGATCTTTCAAAGCCATAAAGCTTCCTGACTGGCATTAACTGCGGCTCAATATTCTGCTTCTGTTGAAGAAAGAGCAAGAGCTTGTTGTTTCTTACAAGCCCAAGTGACAGGTCCAGATCCCAGACTGAAAACATAACCTACAGTAGAATTTCGATCATCAGGATCGCCAGCCTAATATGAATTAGTGAAACCAACCAACAAAGGTTTCCCCCCTATACTGTAATGAATCCCAAACTGAATTGTACCTCGAATATATCAAAGTATTCTTTTTGCTGCTTTCCAGTGACTTTCATGAGGAGTTTGTATATAATGGGCAACATGACCAATGACAAAGGAAAGGTCAGGATGGGAATGAGTCAAGTATAAAAGACTACCAACAATATGACGATACAAGGTGGCATCTACTTCAGGGGAAGTACAAGTGGCAGAAAGTTTGATTCCAGACTGGAAGGGAGAAGGGGCTGGTTTACAATATTCCATGTGGAAGCGATGAAGAAGGTCACAAGCATACTTAGACTAGAAAAGAAAGATTCCTTCTTTGGTTTGCAAGACTTGGAGACCAAGAAAATAATGCAAATGTCCTAAGTCTGACATTTCAAAATTTTACTTAAGACTGGATTTGACATGGGTTATAAGTTTAGGGTCACTACCAGTAAGGATAATATCATCAACATAAAGAACAAGTATGATGAGATGGTTTCCTACTTTCTTGGTATAGACATTGGGGTCAGAATGGCATCTAGAAAAACCAGTGTCAAGGAGAAAGCTATCCATTTTGGCATACCAAGTTCTAGGAGCTTGCTTAAGGCCATATAAGGATTTCTTAAGGAGACAAACAAGGCTAGAGTTATTCTGAACATATCCAGGAGGTTGTTCCATGTAAATTTCCTCATGTAAATCACCATGTAAGAAGGCAAACTTGACATCCATTTGATGGAATTCCTAGTTATGTAAGGCTGCAAGGCAAAGAACAAGGCGGATGGAGTTCATTTTTGCTACAGGGGCAAAGGTTTCATTGTATTCAATCCCTTCAACTTGGGAAAAAAATTTGGCAACTAACCTTGCCTTAAGTCTTTCAACACTTCCATCTGATGCATACTTAGTTCTATAGACCCATTTACATCTGACAAGTTTTCTTCCTTTTGGAAGAGGAACAAGATCCCAAGTATCATTCGCCATTAAGGAATGATATTCTTCATCCATAGCTGCATCCCAATCTGGATTTCCTAAAGCTTCTGCAAAAGTTTTTGGATCATGATTCTCGGAAACTTGAGCCAAAAGAGAAGAGGCTCGTTGAAACTGAGAACCTGTTCAACGTTGATCTCTAGGATCACCGGCAAGATCACCAGCTGCTTCACATGTTGAACGGACCCATCGAGGAAGTATTGGTGCTGGTGCAATTGGAGGAACATGAGCAGGTAGAGGTGGATTTTCATCCTCACTATCATCATTAGAAATTGGAGTTGGAAACCTATTAAGGAAGCTAGAAGAATAAGAAGAAGAAGTCACAATCACCGAATCAGGCTCGCAGAACAAAGATGGCACACCCGCCAAGTTAGGCTCATAGGCCAAGAGATTTTCATCAAATTTAACATCTCTTCTAATGATTATATCATGATAATGTGGCTGAAGAAGTCTATAACCTTTTACATCTTCAGAATATCCAAAAAATATGCACTTTTCACTTTTAGGCTGCAATGCTTTCCGTTTTTCATCCGAAATGTGAGCCCATGCTTCGAAACCAAAAACACGAAAGTGACTTACATCTGGTTTAATTTTACTCCATGCTTCTTCTGGTGTTATACCTTGTAAAACTTTAGTGGGTGTGCGATTAACTATGTAATTTGCACAATTTATGGCCTCGGCCCAATATTGAAGACAGTCCCTTAGATTGGATCATACAATTAGCCATTTCTTTTAAAGTGCAGTTCTTCCATTTAGCTACTCCATTTTGTTGTGGTGTATATGGAACAGTCTGTTGTTGTTGGATTCCTTGTTCAGTGTAGAAAGTAGTGAACTTGTTGTTAACATATTCTCCTCCATTGTCAGATCTTAACTTAATAATTTGATGACCAGATTGTTTTTCAACAAGGGCCTTTGTTGGGCACCATTTTTTACCTATTTTTTCATCTAAATACCTTCCATTTTTCTCCATAAACCTTCATACTTGATCCATAAAGCCTTAATTTCATCCACAAAACTTTGGTCAAAGGTATAAATGTTGTTGCTTCTTAATAAATTGAATTATGATATTTTTAAGGCATTTAAATTAAGGTTTTATTCAAAATTACAGAATGTGCTAACTTCCCGTAATTTCTCCTAGGTTGGATACTTGCAGGCTAGCTAGGCACAAACTGAGAGATGGGAGGAATATCCTCGATGTCCAAGGATGGTTAAATTTCTAACAAACATATGATATGGCTTTCACAGGTGTCGAGTCAATGCCGGTCAAAGACGACCACCTGTGCTACCACTTAGCATGAAAACAGGATAGTTTCGATTTTGCCTATTTTGATGGATCTGATGGAGGACCTCGAGGGTCAAGAGAAATATTAGGAACATATCATTATGAGTCTCCCAGATTTGTAGCATTTCAGTTTTTAAAAATAATTGTATAAGTATTTGATTTGACAGAGGAAAAAAACTACCGGGATAATAGACGTATGATTTTGAAATAAATACTGAGGATTCGATAAATTACTGTGTATGTTCATTTCTATATGGTGAATGCGATTGAGTTTTAGAGCTTTTTGATTTTCTTTGTGTGTGTAAGCAAAGCATTGGAGGGCCCCCTTTTCCAAGTCTGCACAAATATTTCTGCATCGTTGCATGTGGTATGTTTTAGTTGAATCCTGTAGAAGTTGATTTTCTTTATTTAATTACTCATACATTGCAGAACGAGTTAGATTATATGAATAGGGTTATGAGATATTTTATTTAAATGGTTAAACATTGTAGGATTGATTTCAATTACATTGCTTATTCGATATTGAACTGCCGAAGATAGTTACACATTGCGAATTATCTTCTTGTAAAGGAAATTAATGATTGTCTACTTTCAACAGTGAGATATTAGGCATTGTATTGTGATTTATTTTTAAGATTTAGGTTTAGTATTTTTTATCTCAGAATATTTCATATATGAATTGTTGGTTAAACTAAGAGATCGAATGAAGTTTCTTCTGTAAGGGAGGTTTTGCATTTCAAAGTTACAGCATTCTAGCATTCAATAGATTTGTTTCATAAGTAAACTAAATTTCTAGTTAGGTCTAGCTCTAAGTCTCTATATTTGGGATATGCCTCTAATTCTTACAAACTCCAGATTGACATAAAATTAAGGTCTAATTTACACTAGTGGATTGGAACCCAACATTTGGCGCCGTTGCCGGGGAGGCATTTTAGAAGTAGACTTAAGAACTTTAGTTCTCTTATAAAAAGAAAATTTCAAAAACACAGAGTAGATTCTAGTTTTATGTCAAGGCAAAGAGACGAAAAAGGAAGATTTATCAAAACCCCCCCAAAAATAGAAGTAACAGGAACTTATTTATTTGATCAAAAAGGACTCATTACAACTGTTGATACTTTTGAAATGGCTGAAGAAGAAACATCAAAAGGGCCAACTGCAGAACAGAGAAGGGAGTATGAGAGAAGGTTAGAAATTGAAAACAAACTAAGACAAGAGAGAAGGGAAGAAGAGAGAAGACATGACAGGGAAGAAGAGAGAAGGTATGAAAGGGATGAAAGAGTAGAAGAAGAATATCAGGAAGCCACCTTTAAATTCCCCATCTTGGACACTAGCATCATCCTAGGGGAAGAGGTGAGGATGAAAAATATTCCACCATCTGTTCTACCAAATTTCTATGGTATGACTTCTGAAGATCCAGATTCTTTCTTATTCGAATTTTATATCTTATGTAGTACTTATGGATATACTGATGACACCCACAAACTTCGTCTTTTCCCTGCTACTCTTAAAGCAGCTGCCTTGAAATGGTTCATGGGATTAGGAGAGCATTCTATTACTGGCTGGGATGAGATGAGGAAAAATTTTCTTAGGAAATATTAGGCATATTATAGATCAAAAGATTTAAAAGATGATATTTTTGGGATGTCTCAGCAAGAGGACGAAATCTTGGAAGAGTATCTAGAAATATTCTCATACAACTTGCAGAAATCCAAATACAATTCCTTGACACCTGAGATCACTCGAACAATATTTTTAAAAGGAATAAGAGAAGAATACCTTGATATTTTGAATTTTATGGGAAAAGGTGACATCTCCTACTTACCCTTTGATGATATACAAGACTTATGTCAGAAGTATTCAAGAGGAAAGGCCAGAAATGGGAAAATAGATGTAACTTCCAAAGTAACCAAATCTGCAACCAGTGGCATATCCAGAGCTGAACTTGGGAACCTATTAGAATATTTTAAGACTAATCTATTAAGTACTTTGGGAACACAGGTCAAAACATCAAGAACCAAGAAAAGACAAGAACAACAAGACCAACAATATCAAGCCCTGTCTATTTTTTTCCCTAAATGTAGAAAGAAACACCCATTAAAAGAATGTCCTCTAAATACTGTTCAAATTTGTGGATTATGTACTGAAAATCATAAAACTGATGATTGCCCTAGATTGAAAGAATTGTAGGAGGCCCGAATGGAGGAGAATCAAAGCATGGAGTCTCTCTATTTTATGGGACAATGAATACCTTGGCAGCCACGTTTTTTAGATATGTCTCAAGATCCTATGTAGTAGTTTCATTCAAATTATCAAAATCATATTCAAAATTCATCGAGTGTACCCATGCCCTGGCAAACTTGGTCTCCTCAACCAGCCCAACCTGCTCCAAATTGGCGAGGGTATACTCATGGTAACTAGACATATCAACAGGCCTATCTACAGCCCTATCAACAACCTTCTACATATCCCCAATACCAGCAGAATCAAGCCCCATTTTTCCAACAACCCAATCTTGCTCCCCAACTAGGCCAACAACCTCAACAGCTTCAATTGCCATCCAACCAGCCTCCACCTCGACCAACACAATTTCTAGCCCAGCCAATACCAAATCCAAATAATAAAATGGATAAACCCATGTATAATGTTGATGACGGAATGGCACTCCCCTACTCAATCCTCCCACTTCAAAACATCAACTTAATATCTGGAAAAACTTTACAAAAAGAATCTCCTGTTATTTTAGAAGAACGAGCAGAAAATGAGAAAACTCCAAAAAAATCAAATATAGAAAAGTCACAGTCAGAAAATCATAGTCAAAAAGGGAAAACATTAGTACCTTATATACCTCCCTTTCTAGAAAGGTTGGTCAAGGAAAAACTTTCAATCTCCCTACCTGATTTTGATGTTTTGAATGAGTTAACCAATGTATGTGTCAAAATTCCCCTACTGCAGGCTATAAAGGATATTCCAATCTATACGAAAGCAGTTAGGGAATTATGTCTCAATAAGAGAAGGAAGGATCCACCAAAAATTCATGTGATAGGAAAATTAGCAGGATTAATGTCTAACACTGATTTTTATTGAAAAATATGTTGATCTAGGAATCCCAATGGTCACAATAACTGTCAACAATTTTTCAATTCCAAAAACACTGATTGAATTAGGTGCTGCTATCAATGTCATGACACTAGAGACAATGGAATATTTTCACTTGAAAATTCTCAGACCAACCACTACGTTTTTGGAACTAGCTGACAGATCTAAAATCACACCTGAAGGGATCTTAGAAGATATCATTGTTTCTTTAGATTCCAGAGAGTATCCTATATATTTTATAGTGTTGCAACCAAAGTCTAATCTAGGGGGGCATCCATTGATTCTTGGCAGAACCTGGTTGGCAACAGCTGATGCTTTCATAGGGTGTAGATCAAGAAGTATGCTCATTTCACATGGGACAGAGAGAAAACAAATTACACTTTATCCTTTTTCCCAGTGACCTTCTGTATTAGATCAGTTATCATGGATTAACGAGACCAAAGATCAAGAAGAAGAGGTAATTCATCCTTTCCTAAGTATCAATCAGTTCTCTGATTTTCAAGAAGAAAACAACGAATATTTGCTAGATTACTTCATTGATGAACCTGATATTTCTAAGGAATTAAGAGACATGTAGTATGCTATAGTAGATCAAGTTTTGGGACGGAATTTTCAAGAAAATTGCACAGTACATTCTTTAGCATTGGCACTTCATGATATTTTTAATGTTCATTCAATCATTGATGTCCAAAGCAAAATAGTTGAAATCAGTCCAGGAAAACATTTGAATATCAGTGCATATCTTACCACATCACAGGAAGAACAGTTGATTTCCTTACTGAATAAATATTCCCATGCATTTGCTTGGGAATACACTGGCATGCCAGGAATTGATCATGAAACATGCACTCGCCACATTTACACAGATGATAAAATTAGACCTCTCAGACAACCTCAACGTAGAATGAACCCCATACTAAAAGTGATAGTTAAAGAAGAATTGCAGAAGTTATTAAAGGTAGGATTTATCTACCCTATCTCTGACAGCCAATGGGTTTCTCCCTTAGTTGTTGTTCCTAAGAAAAATGGCAAATGGTGGATATGTGTAGATTACAGAGAGTTAAACAAGGCAACACTGAAATATTATTTCCCATTGCCATTTATTGATCAAGTGTTAGATACCTTAGCTAGGAAGAAATATTTTTCATTTCTAGATGGTTTTAGCGGATATAATCAAATTAGCATTGCAAAAGAGGACCAAGACAAAACTACTTTTACATGTCCCTAGGGCACATATGCCTACAAGGTTTTACCTTTTGGCTTATGTAATGCCCTAGCTACCTTTCAGAGAGCAGTCTTGGCCATTTTTGCAGATCTAATTCATGAATGTGTTGAAGTCTATATGGACGATTTTTCTGTGCATGGAAATGCCTTTGAGGATTCCTTAGCAAACTTGGAGAAAATTTTAAAAATGTGTGTTGACTCAAATGTTTCCCTTAGCAACGAAAAGTGTTTTATGATGATGACTGAAGGGATAGTTTTAGGACATCACATTTCTTCATCTGGAATAAAAGTAGATCCTACCAAAATTCAAATCATTGTAAATCTATCTAAACCAACAACTCAAACAGATGTGAGAAGCTTTTTAGGGTATGCAGGCTATTATCGTAGAATTATTGCAAATTTCAGTAAGACAGCTCTGCCATTGTTTAAATTACTTTCAAAGGATGTACATTTCCAATGGGATACTAACTGTCAATCTGCATTTCAGACAGTTAAAGAGAATCTCTCAACTGCTCCCATTTTAAGGGGACCAAATTGGACATTGCCCTTCCATATTTCTACTGATGCATCTGATACTACAATAGGGGCCTCTTTGGGACAAAAATATCATACCATGACTTATGCTATTTATTTTATCAACAAAAATATAACACCAACAGAATTGAATTATACAGTCACTAAAAAGGAGATGTTGGCAGTAGTTCATGCTGTGAACAAATTTCGTCATTACATTACTGGCTACGAAATTTTTGTCCATGCAGATCATTCCGCTTTATGATATTTGATGAATAAGTATATTACTAATGGTCAGATAACCAGATGGTTACTATTAATGCAGGAATTCAATATCATTGTTTTAGATCGGCCTGGACGAGAAAATCAAGTGGCAGATTTCCTGTCTCGCTTACACAATACTGGTGAGGTTGTTCTTGTTTTAGATAGTTTCCCTGATGAACACTTGTTTGAAATTTCTTTTATCACTCCTTGGTATGTTGATATCGCCAACTATTTATCATCAGGACAGCTACCTCCATCTATGTCATCCAAAGAAAAGAAAAATATTATTAAACAAAGTGCTAGACATATATGGGTCAATGGCGATCCTTTCTACACAGGATATGATATAATTATTAGGAGATGTGTACGACAAGATGAATTTTTAGATATTTTGAAAGCATGTCATTATGAACCGTGTGGTGGCCATTTTGCAGAGAAAAGAACAGCATACAAGATACTCAATTTGGGGTATTACTGGCCTTCTATTTTCAAGGATTCTAAGAAGTATGTTAGGAGCTGTGATACTTATCAACAGATGGGATGGCCAGTACGATCTGATAAAATTCCACTCCAACCACAAATCCTAATAGAACCATTTGAAAAATGGGCTCTTTATTTCATTGCTCCGATTAATCCACCATCACAAGGAAATAAGTACATTTTAGTATGTACCGATTATGTTACAAAGTGGGTGGAAGCTAAACCATTACCAAGATCCACAGAACAAACAGTGGTAAACTTTCTTTTTGAAGAGATATTTGTCAGATTTGGGGTTCCTAGACATATTGTCACTGATCAGGGTGCACAGTTTACTTCTAAACTGATGCAGGAGATAGCAGCAAAGTACAATATTAAGCACAGAAAATCTACACCTTACCATCCACAAGCCAATGGCCAGGTGGAATCTACAAACAAAACTTTGGAAGGAATCATCACCAAAACTATCCAAATGCATAGAAAGGATTGGTCGGCTAAGCTTACTGAAGCTTTGTGGACATACCAAATCACTTGGAAAAACAGTACTGGTTTTTCTCCTTATCAGCTCATCTATGGTAAGCAAGTCCTCTTGCCAATAGAATTTCAAATTCATACCTTTAAGTTAGCAGCAGATTTGGGGATGAATCTTTCTGAAGCATAGCAAGAAATGATACTATAATTAAATCAATTAGATGAGATGAGACAGGCTTCAATAGAACACAATATTTTGATACAACAACAGAGAGCCCAATGGCATGACAAGTTTATCAAAAAGAAACAATTTCACATCAGTGACTGGGCCTTATTGTTTGATTCAAAATTCAAAGACTTCAAGGCCAAGTTCACAACTCATTGGCTTGGTCCATATGAGATTGCAGAGGTATATGACAATGGCTCAATCAAACTCCAAACAATCGATGATGAAGCATGTACATTTGTGGTCAATGGCCATCGGCCAAAACTCTACACCAAGCCTATCAACAAAGAAGATTTCATACAACAGATTTCACAGCAATGGGAGATGGAAGTGCTGGCTAAACACACTGGTGTTTCTCCTTCACTTTCTTCTTAGTCATTTTCTGATTTGATAAAAAAAACAAAAAAGAAAAAAAGAAAAACAAACAAAAAGAAAAAAAAAAAGAAAAAAGAAAAAAAAGGGAGTTTAGTTGTGAAAACCAAGAAACTGGCACAACATAAACTCGAATTTTCCTTGGAAAACCAAGTTTACTTGGCCATTGAAAATTCACAAAAACGTTTTCACTTTCTGGCATTAGTAATTTCATGTCTCTTAGGCAGTTTTTTTTTGCACAATAAAGATTTTTGTTTGACTTGAGGACAAGTCAATAAATTGGCCTGTGAGGGGGATAAGCATTTCATGCTTTCTATTTTTCTTCTTTCTTGGAACCCTCCAAGCCTTCTCCAAATGCAGAGGGTCCTGACTTCTAGTCTAGCAGAAGGAATCTGAGACATTGCATTAGAAGACAGCAGAAGGGACCTGAAAAGAAGCACATTTCTATTGAAATTTTTGCACAGGGACCTGAGATGGCATAAATTTTTAAAGAGAAGACATCAGAAGGACATGTGTGAGCCAGAAACAAATTGAAAATTCTCTTCTCAAATAGATAAGCAGACCAACTACATCAAGCAGCAAGCACAGCACAAAGGGATATCAAGCAAAGTCTGTAAGGATTTTAATTTTTATGCTTTAAAACTTGCATGATTCTTTGTTTTTAAGTAATGACATATCTACCTATCCTCATAAGCTTGACTGTCTACTCTATCACCTTCACAATCCATGCCAGCATCCCATTTTCTCATTATCCTACCCTAGGTGTCAAAATGGTGGTTAGAATCAATCTCAGAAGAAAATTTCAATTTATCAAAACCTAAACTGCATTTTACAGGCAGGTTTTTCTTCTCAACAGGAAGAGAAATGTGTTTTTTCAAAAACAATGGAATTCAAATGTTTTTATGTTTTCATTTATATACTCCAGGACAAAGATACTAGTGCGTTATGCATTAAGTTAAAAAATATATTTGGAATATATAAGATGGATCGTAGAACATTGGTTAAGTGGCATGTTCAGATAATTATTGCAAAAAAAACGTGGGAATCATAGTTGTATGCTCCCACGAAAATATTCATGTGCATAGAAATTCGCACTGCCAGTTTATGACATGGGGATTGTATATCAAAATGGTCATTCCGCTTTGATAATTTCCCAAGCTTCACTCTTCCACTTACAGACCCGATTGTTGTACATTACAAAAGCGTACAGGGATAATACTTCACAGTGAGGGAAAATAAGGCGTGTACCATAGAGGAAGGATGTGAGCACTACTTTCTGAAGAATGCATACGTGCAAGAGAAATCTTGAAGTAACAACGCCAGATGAGAGGTAAAACTTAAATCTTTTTCCAAAAGAATTTGCTAGATCAATAGCAATTCCAGTTTCAGAGGACCGTTTTGAAATAGGAAAACGTTTACAGAGTTAAAAGTTGCAAAGCTGGGGTTTTCTGCTTCATATTTCTTTTCCTGTTAAAATTTCAAAATGGTATCTAGATTGGAACCAGAGAAATTCGATTCCACTGTTATTCATGAGAAATTTATGGAAATTTTTTAGAGGAAATAGTGGGTTTTTTTTTTTAAAGTTTGATGGGAACAATGACAATGTTAGCCTAGCCTTTGCTGAATCATTTGATGGAGAGAGGGCTACAGTAGGAAATTTGAATTTCAGACTATCTGAAGATATTTTGGCACAGATCGTTGGGTTACCACAGCAAGGAGAGAGATTCTTTAAAACCAAACAATTCAAGGAGAAGGCATGGATACCCTTTCTATGCAGGTCAAGGGCAGGTTCAGTGAAATGGAAGAAGGGAATATCGAGGAGTTGGTTGGTTCATCCCTTGGATGAAATAGTATATATCATCCAAAGATTCATCACCTGTGAAGGTCAATTTAGTATTGTATATCTTTATCATATCAAGCTATTGCAGCATTTGGGGGGTGATTGTGAGATTAACATGCCCCATTTTTTATTACAGAGCCTTTCCAAGATGGCTAAGGTTGTTCAAAAGCATGCAGAAGATAAATTAACAAGCCTTTTCCATTGTGGGCTCATCAAAATAATCATCACATATGAGTTACAGAAGCAAAACCTGACATGGAAAGAATTTATAATTCATAATCAGTTTGAAGAACTAAAAGAGCTGCCTGAAGAAAGCTTGAAAGAAGACAAATTGTTGATGATAACATACCTCAAGGGTGAAGAACAGAACCCTGAAGCAACAAGCTCAAAACTGCTTAAGGGGAAAAAGAAAGAAAAATAGGTGTTGATGATCACAGATGATGAATATAACTCTGAGGCAGCAAGCTCAAAACAGCCTCAGAGACGAATAAGAACCAGGAGCGTGATGAATGAAGAAAGACAGTTCCAAAAGCAAGATCAAATCTTCACCACTCATAAGAAAATGCCAAGGAAACATCAGCAAGCTTGAAATAAGTCAGCACTAGAAGAGGATGATGAAAGCCATCAAAAATAGTATGAATACATACAATCCTTGGAAAGTCAAGAAGAAAGTCCAATAAGTGAGATAGGGCAAGTCCATGAAGAAAACAATACCCAAGAAACTGAAAAGATTTCAGATGAAGAGATAAAGCAGACTAAAAAAATTAATATTTTCTTGGAACGACAAGAAAAAGAAGAGAAAAAACATCCAAGACAGAAAAATTCAAATGATCCAGCTTCTCCTTTCTTAGAGCAACAAACTATAGAAAAAGAAAAGAAGGGAGATTCAGTGCAAGAGAATGAAGAATTGGGGATGGACACTAATTATGTGCAGCCTTCAATGAAGATGGAAAAGAAGAAAACTTCCAAAATCAGTAAAAAGATTAAGAAGTTGAAACTGGAAGTAAGAGAATTAGAACTGAGGAATGAAAAATTAAAATAAAAGAACAGGAAGCTTAAAGTTCACAGGGCACGAATCTCCAAGCATGCATATAGATGGTATAAACAAAAGAAGACTTACAAAACCAAGTATGAAAAACTGAAAGTCCTTTATGCATCTCGAACTTCTATAGATGCATCATCTCAAAAAGGAGGTACATTAGAGGATTAGAAGCAGAGGTTCAGCAACAAAATTTTGTTCATGATATAAGCAGGGTCAAATTTTTTAAAATACTTTTTGCGCATGAGGACATGCAACAGCTTCCTCTTGGGGGAGATGTTGGGCACCATTTTTTTACCTATTTTTCCATCTAAATACCTTCCATTTTTCTCCATAAGCCTTCATACTTGATCCATAAAACCTTAATTTCATTCACAAAACTTTGGTCAAAGGTATAAATGTTGTTGCTTCTTAATAAATTGAATTATGAGATTTTTAAGGAATTTAAATTAAGGTTTTATTCAAAATTACAGAATGTGCTAACTTCCCGTAATTTCTCCTAGGTTGGATACTTGCAGTCCAGCTAGGCACAAACTGAGAGATGGGAGGAAGATCCTCGATGTCCAAGGATGGTTAAATTTCTAATGAACATATGATATGGCTTTCACAGTTGTCGAATCAATGCCGGTCAAAGACGACCACCTGTGCTACCACTTAGCATGAAAACAGGACAGTTTTGATTTTGCCTATTTTGATGGATATGATGGAGGACCTCGAGGGTCAAGAGAAATATTAGGAGCATATCATTATGAGTCTCCCAAATTTGTAGCATTTCAGTTTTTAAAAATAATTGTATAAGTATTTGATTCGACAGAGGAAAAAAAATTCTGGGATAATAGACGTATGATTTTGAAATAAAGACTGGGGATTCGATAAATTACTATGTATGTTCATTTCTATATGGTGAATGCGATTGAGTTTTAGAGCTCTGTGATTTTATTTGCTTGTGTAAACAAAGCATTGGAGGGCCCCCTTTTCCAAGTTTGCACACATATTTCTGCATCGTTGCATGTGGTATGTTTTAGTTGAATCCTGTAGAAGTCGATTTTCTTTATTTAATTATTCATACATTGCAGAACGAGTTAGATTATATGAATAGGGTTATGAGCTCTTTTATTTAAATGGTTAAACGTTGTAGGAGTGATTTCAATTGCATTTCTTATTCGATATCGAACTGCTGAAGATAGTTACACATTGCGAATTATCTTCTTGTAAAGGAAATCAATGATTGTATGCTTTCAACAGTGAGATATTAGGCATTGTATTGTGATTTATTTTTAAGATTTAGGTTCAGTATTTTTTATCTCAGAATATTTCATATATGAATTTCTGGTTAAACTAAGAGATCGAATGAAGTTGCTTCTGTAAGGGAGGTTTTGCATTTCAAAGTTACACCATTCTAGCATTCAATAGATTTGTTTCATAAGTAAACTGAATTTCTAGTTAGGTCTAGCTCTAAGTCTTTATATTTGGGATATTCCTCTAAGTATTAAAATCCAGATTGACATAAACTTAAGGTCTAATTTACACCAGTGGATTGGAACCCAACAGCCTTGTAGGCCAAGAACATGTTAAATACTCCGCTCTTAAGTTTTAGGAAGTAAACCCAAGTGCGTCTAGAGTAAGCATCAATGAAAGTTAAGAAATATTTGAAACCAGAAAATGATGCATATGGAAGAGAACCACACAAGTCACTATGCACAAGCTCCAAAGGAACCGAGGCGTGCCAAGAGGCACGTTTGTCAAAATTGTCCCGATGATGTTTTTCGAGTACACAACCGGAACAAACAACATCCTTGCAAGATACCATCGGAAAAGCAGTCACCATATTGTCTTTACATAGTTGTTGCAATGAGCGATAATTTAAGTGACCAAATCGCTCATGCCAAAGTTTGCTCAAGTTATCACTATGAGCAAC
>LPNX011063015.1:144344-184369 GCA_001517045.1 Pseudotsuga menziesii
TGAAGACGAATCTAGGCTGATGTGAGACTTCTTCATTGTTGCTTCCAAGGCTGCCATCTTCTTGAAACACTTAGATTCATCATGATTATCTTTCCCACAAAAATTGCAATGACGCTCAGTCTTGTTTCCTTTTTGCTTAGATCCTTTGTCATTTTTTAAAGAAGGAGCTAACTAAGAAGGTTTGGGACCCTTGTTGTTTTGCTTATTATTGCAAAAAATTTGTTTCTTGGGAGGCTTGGACTTTTCTTTCTATTGGGACAATAAGGCTTTCCCAGATGTATCTGCATTGTTAATTATTCCAAGATGAATGAGCTTATCTTGCTCTGTAATTAAGGAATCACAAAAGGATTCAAGGTTAGGCTCTTGATAACTAGCTGCAGTCAAGGATTCTTTCATGGAGTAGAATGTAGATACAAAAACAGAATATGCAGGTTCAAGTTTTGAAAGAATATGATAAATACATTGTTTGTCTTCTTTCTTAATCTTGCATTCAGCACATAATAATCTAAGAGTTTTATACTTAGATAAATAGTCTTGAATGCATGAAAAATCATTTGGATTCAAGGAAATTAACTCATTCTCAAGTTGATGACCCTGAGTTTCATTGTGTTTACCAAACACAGATTCCAACTTTTCCCAAGCGAGATTAGGTTCATCAATTCCAGATATGTGGAATCACAAATCAGTAGAGATTGGCATCTCAATCAATCCACGAGCTTCATCACATCTATTTGCCCATTTAATTTTCTTATCATCGTCAGTGGGTCTTGTTTCTTTCCCTGAGGTTATCCTGAAAAGTCCCCTACTTCGCAGAACATCCTCCATACGAGATTTCCATGAGAAATAGTTAGAACTTATAAGTATAATATCACAAGGGGCAGCCATACTATAAAATAATAGCTGAAAGAACAAAAACTAACTATCTGGATGTAAATATCTTGAAAAAATATGCGGTTTAAAAAAAAACGGCACTTAAAACGGATTCTGGATGATGAAGTTATGCTTGATCAAATAAAAAGTTAAAGATTTTCCCAATAGTGACGTGGCAGATATTAACTTGACCAACTAAAAAAAGAAGCCACATCTTCCCAAGATCAACCTTTGACAATCACTTTTACAATAAAGTTGCTTTGAAGTGAATCACTTTTGTAGAATAAGTGATGTTCACTTTTACAATAATATGATTTTTAAATAGTGCGGCAATAAATTAAAAGACTTAAGTGACTCACTTTTATTTTACTTTATTTATGTAAGATGCACTTTTACAATAAAGTAACTTCAAAATAGAAATTGCATGCACTAAAAAGTAGCTTAATAAGAGTTGAACTCAAAACCTATTAAGTAATACAGCAACTTTGGACCAAGTGAGCTAAGTTTAAAAGGTACATAAAATAATGGAAAGATGAAGGGTTTTTTTTTTTTTTTTTTTAACTCTTCTCTCTCGTTCTCCATGCTTGCTTTCTTTTCCTGCAAATCACAAAAAAAACGAAAAACAAAAACAAAAACAAAAAAAATTCCACACAATGGGGTTAGATCTTGATTAGCTTACCCAGAAAGTCTACGTTTTCAAGTTTTCTTGTTGTTCATGATTTGTCGTGATCGCACAAGGTGCACGGCAAAGAGCATACATAGCCGAGAAGATAAGAAAAAAAACTTTCCCTTACTGTTTCTGATTCACCGCGATCACGCAAGGTGCACGGCAAAGAGCATACGCAGTCAGGGAAGGCAATAGTCCAAGACTAAAACAAAAAAGGTCTAATAATAAACTGATAAAATATGAGAAATTTACAAAAAACAAATCCATCACTGTAACATTATACCTTCAGATTTGCCGAAATGGGTGTTTCTGGAGCAAATGGAAACAGTTTTTGGTGAAATGAAAATTATTTCCTAATGGAAACGGCACTCTAGACGCAATGGAATAGCTCCCATAGGCCAAAAATGCACAGAAAATCCAGAACCAGAAACCCTTTCAAAGTTTCAGCAACACCAGTTCCAGATCTTAATCAAAACCGAAAGCAACTCTTCATAAAAGCTCTGATACCATGTTCGGGTACACAGGGTACTCCCAAAAGACCGGACACCTTCAGCAACTGCTTCACACAAATAGATCACAGATCAACACATCGATGTTTGTCACATGGTTAAAACCCTCAAGAGGGAAACAGTCCACGGCCCCAGCCAAATAGCTACTTGGAGCAATTTATTATGCAAAAGAAAAAAAGTTACATGAGCTTCTCATAATTGATCAACTAGCCAAGGACCCTCTATGCTCTTTAAATAGATATCATAGACCAATCGGGTATTAAGCCATGGATCAATGGCAGGTATGATCTAAGAGAAGTTAAACCGTCGGATCACTCTATGTCTAGAACATATCGTGACCATCGGATTAGAATATTTACAAATGCATACTAATGCATACTAAAGAAACACACTTTTACCTAACGAATATATTACACAAGTTGATCTTAACTAACTCCTAAGTGTCTAAATATCCTAACAACGTTTTGTTAAGCCTTCGACAACATCTATGTTGAAGTCCACGGCCCGCCTTCTTATAGAGTTGCTGGGAGCAGTAGATGTTTTATATTAGTTATTTATGTTTAGTGTGGGATTTCAGTTTGATGCATTTATAGACAGCTGCAACATCACTTATTAAACAATTTCATTATCATATTTCTCTTTGGCTTGCTATAATAATGTGGTGTGACAGTCGATTGTGTAGGATAATCCTTTTTCTTTATGCAAAGTGTGTTAATTAGTCATATTTGTTACAGATAATCTCAGGTCATGTGTAGTATTGTCATTTATCTTTCTTGGAGTTTACTGAATTAGGTAGATCATTGCTTTCATGAATTGGTTGTTTTGATTGTTGGTTTGTGATTATTCTAATTTGGTAAAATAGGATTTAACTTCTTACAAAAGTAATTCTAGATTGATTCATTCTTAGATCATAGAGTACAAAATTGATATTGTGGGAGTTAGAAGTCCTTTAAGTTCTTAGATTGATAATTTAATTTGGTTTTTACAGGAAGCTGAGTTGAGTGAGCAGTGATTAGGATTGAATGATTTGTATTTCATTAATCAGCTATTGAAATGTTTATGCATATATTTTGTGAGTTACCTTTGAAATTAACAGACTTCCCTGGGTTGATAATTTATATTGAGCACTCTGCTTGTTACGAAAATTAATGAGTATATAGAGTGACCAACAAAATATACAGTTATTTACAATCCACAATTCTATAGAATTTTATATTTTTCTTCTAGCCACACTTAAACTCAAAAACTAACTTTGTAGATTTATGAAAAAATAATAATAGGGGTCAACTAGGCTTTCCCCCTTGCGCCACTATAGGGTGGGTCGAGGGCAGCACCCTCATTTTTTTATACATCTTCTAATTTCGTCCAATCTTGGAAATAAGTTCCACTATGTTCTTAGATTTCTATCACTTCAGAACCAATGTTGAAATCACTGCCATTTTTCATTCATTCCTATACGTTTACGATGTTATTTTACCCTTTTTGCATAAATAGTTTTATGATCATCGATGAATAGTTTTATGGGAGCTAGTAAGTGGTTTCCCATCATCGATCAACCATTTCTAGTTAATGATACCCGTTTCTATCTTTTTGCACGTGCACTAACATGCCATGCATGAATGGTCACAATCTCATCTCCCTGCGGGCCTAGGTTAGATCTCAGTCATTGGTGCACCATCCGTCGGGATAAACCACAATCATATCCCCTTTGCATGAATGGTTAGGATTAAAAGTTCAAACTTGCACAATGTGATCTCATCCATCTGTGGAAAGTTTACCCTTGTTATCTCTCATGCACTTTGACTTGTGTGATTGGTCATATCTGGCTCAACGAAATATGCCCGCTTGAATAGGTTTTTTGCGGCACGACCCATTTTGTTAAACTTCAATCACATTTCGATGCACAAATGGTGTAGACGTCACGGGGTAACTTGCTCAATATATCTGGTTCGTTCACGCGAAACTCCCCTCCAATAACCTTTGGTCACCTTCTTATGTGCTAACGGTAGAGATCTAATTATTTGGCATGCCTAATGTAATATGGGTCATACATGACATAAACAAACTTCTTCCTGTCCTACAGGGATGCCACCCACTCGTATGACCCCTTCCAATCCTTCCACATGTACATAGTATATACATCGATTTTCCACATCACACTCTCATGCCCACGTGGCACCTCCTTATCATCCCTTCGCCTACATGGCATGGGTGGGACCCACATCAAATTTTCCCTAAATTTATAAAATTTTCATAGATACTTAATTTTCGAATCGTATATCGGTGAGGTTATAAATAAGGTTACACTCGACATATTTTTATCAACAAGTGTCTATCCAATCTTGACACTTGGATAATAAGAGAATACATTTGGATTTTCCTTTGGCTCTGAAAATCCTCTCCATCGACCTACATATCTAGCGTTTTTCCTTCCAATAACAGAACTGGTATTTTTTCACGGTTAACAGAACTGTAATAATGCCTTTGCCATGGTTCGAATTTTCCAGAATCTCCTTACACCCAAATTGCACCATTACATATTTTTATCTCACCAGCTTCTATGTTGAATCTGATAATTCTTTTGGGAATTTTAAACAATAAATTTCATAAGAACATTCTTCCAAACAGTTAACAGCAAACTGTAATTTTTCTCCCAAATTACAAACACCAACAATGAAACTTGGATATTTTACTTCATACTCCCTCTGGTCTATCCTTTTAAAAAATTGCTCCATTATTCAGTTAAACTTAGAATTAAACCATTGGAATATTACATATTACTTTTCCTCAAATATTCCTCGCACACATTTCTTCAAAAATTTCATGTGCAACCTATGCTTCTTCCTGTAGAAACAAATTTTATCCCATGCAACCCTAGTACTAAAAACCTTGCCCCTCATACTACTCTGTTACAAACCCAGATGCTTGTTTCAACCATTGAGACCACATGGTACTCAAATTACAAATCCAAATTCAACTATGGCAACCAAATTTTGTTTTTTTCATATCTCATTTAATTTAACAACATCAAATAAATTTGTATGGTAGCCCAAAATAACATATGCATTCATTAAACATTACAGGCAATATCAAACCTAAGACACATATGCCATGCCAAGCAATTCCATGCACTTAAACATTCACAAAACAATAATTAAACAACATGTAAACACATATTTAATTCCATGGCATTCATATTCAAATAGACACTTGTTTTAATAAATTGTTCTCCAACTGGCTGCAGGTGAAGGACATTCCTCCCATCCATAGGAATTGTCAATCCATATCTTTCTTTGACATGACACTCTCAAGTTGGGGCTGTCAATCCACAAGTGAAAAGTTCTCACCAATACCACTCTACACAACTCAATCTCTCATGCAACCCATTGGTGTTGAAACTCCCTCCATAATTGTCTGAATCCTCAATTCTCCTTTCCCATCAACCTGCATAATGCCAGGAACAAGCCCCCTTCTCTAATCTAACAATCCCTCGAGTGGCCTCCAGTTCCCTACTAGCGCTCCAGCACATGGTAGACATGAAGTCTTTGAATTAGGACTCTAGGGCACACCCTATAGGCCAAGTTTCTCCTATGCACCAGTCTACCAAGATTAGTGGTATGGAAAGTTCATCTATGGTATCTTTGGTCCTCATTCTCTCAGGTACCAGTCTTAGGGAAATACCAAGGTAATGCAAGAATGATGATGGAGTTCGAATGGTTGGAATGAATGAGGAAGGAAAACCCCTCCCAAGCTTTAATTCTTACTTTTATAAGCATATTTTAGATTACCATGTGGCCACTCCCATTGGGACCACTTTTATCCTCTTAATCTCCTCTTAGGATAATTAAATAATGCTTTAATTAAAGCATGACTCTTAGTCATGGTTTAGGAGATTTGTGTTAAATTGTTAAGGCTAAGGATACAAGTTAAAGCCACTATGGTCATTTCCCTTAGCCCACTATCACTTCCCCACTTGTGGAAGCATAACCCTGCATCTCTTCTATGTCCTTCTTCCTTTGCAATCGTCAGAGATTTTATATTGATATTGAAAATGTACATATTTACAATGTCTTGGTCACCCTGGACCATTTTTTTCTAGATTCTATCCTTTTACATCAATATTTACAAATTTATTTTACAAGATCAAAACTGGGGTATTACACTATTCGGCCTGCCTCCAGGAGTTGTTAAGTGGTTATGATTCGTTTGGAACTTCTGTATTGAAATTTTGATGGTGGCCTTTTCCTCCCAATTCATCACATGCATGTTGGCTAGCTTTTTTTATCCTTCTATGGGGCACTGGAACCAGAGCCAACGGTCTAATGGACAATTTTGGTGACCCACTCCATCATGCCATCCATAGATGTGAGAGGAGATTGGATTAATTACAAAGTATCGTGGGAGAGTTAATCTCAACTTTGGAATCATGGAAGGTAACTTTGGAGCATCAGGTTGAGGAAAAAACTAAGGAATTTATTCACCAGCAGAGATCTATCGAGCAGTTAAGCAAATACAAAAAAAAAAAATATTGTTGGAGGTTGAGGATCAGTGTCTCAGGGAAAAAACTAAGAAGCATAAAGCTAAAGTTAAGAAATTGCAGCAGTTGGTAAGAAAGTTGGAGCAAGATCATGCACCTCGGCTAGCAACTTGTAAGCATAGGCACCCCTATAAATCCTTGATTGGCTCGCTTGCATCAGCAAACATGATGGAGCAACCCAGTTACCAAGTGGACCAGTTGGAAGCCAATGTCTACCCACTAACGGTTTGAAGCAACATAATTAAAATACAAGATTCCAAGACTTTACATGTCATTTTATAAAATTTAATGTATTATAAATCCATTTTACTAGTAGATAGTTACATAAGGTTGTCCTTTTCCTTGTGAAAAAAAAAGTTACATAAGGCTTTATACAAGTTGTTTAGTTAGTCATATTTCTAAAACATATATAAGAAGTTGGATAGAAATTTCTAGTACTTTTTGTTTTTGCCATTGTAATGTTTTGCTTAAGGCTATATTGTGTGTATTCATGGTTGGATAGTTCCCCTGCAACCTTCTCTTTTGAATATAAATATAAATAATAACAATTATTCTTTAAAAAAAAATAATAAACCCTACAATAAAAGAAAATAACCNATAAATATTCTAAATATTTATGGAGTATTTTAGGGTTCTAAATCTATTTAAGTATTTTAAAACACAATTTAAACACTTCTAAATTTGGATTTTATCGCAATTTTTTCCACTGAAAAGTCCAAAACATAGAATAAATAGACTATTCCTAATTTAAGTAGTTGGAAAAAAGACCTTGTTAATTTAATATTTATTTAATTTAAAAATAATTTGTAACATTTAATTATATAATTTATGCAAGGGGGTCCCTTGTCTCATAAACAAGGGGGTCTCATACACCAATTTGGTGTCTGGCTTGGGTGTGACCATAAAAATAGATTATTATTATTATTTTATTATTATAAAAATATTTATATATAAAATTTGATTAAAAATGTTTTTTATTATTAAAATTTTAAAATAATTTATTTTAATTTTTATAATATTTAATAATAATAATAAATTTAATTTTCTAATTTAAAATTAATAATCTTTATTTAATAAACCAATTGTTTTTAAAACAAATTATATATAAAATTTTTATTAAATGTAATTAATTATTTTTTAACTTAAATGCCAATTGATGATGATGGTGATGATTACCCTCTCTATATACCAAACTTTGGTCTATCACACTTTAAGAGGACCTTAAAAAAATGAAAGAAGAGAATTATTTGGTTTGCTTTAAAAATTTATTTATATGTTCAAAAAGTTTGGAGAGAAGTTTTTCCAGCTCATCATAGTCTTGGCAAGTTAGGAGGTTAGAGGTACGTATTGGTCTGGAAGATTGGCAATGGGTAGAGGTACGTATTGGTCTGGATCCATGGGTTGGCTGTCCTTGGAAACACAACTTAACTGTTCAGTTGATTGAAAGGAGTCACTCTTTTGGTTTTTATTTTTTGAAGGATATTGGTTGTTTTGGTTTGAATTTATTCCAGGAGCAAGATTGGTTATCTGCTTATGTTGTTGGTATTGTGGATGAACAAGATGTAGGTGTTTGGGACAGTTATGTTGCAGTTCTTAAATCCAGCAATATAAGGCTAAATAATTATGAGGATAAGTTTGATTCGATTCATTCTAAATTAGGTATTTATTCTCCAAAAGATGGGTATAAACAACTCATTTTGGATAAAACTGATGTGGAGATCAATTGGTGGTGGAAGGCTATGTGGAAATTCAAATGTCCTCTTAAGACAAAAAATTTTACCTGGTTTTTACTGTCTAACAAGGCATTAACCTGGGATGTTCTTTGTAGGAAAGGCATGGAAGGGTCGGGTAGGTGTTAATTATGCAAAAGTGATGGAGAGTCTAACTTACATCTAGGTGTGGAGTGCCCTTATACAAAAGGGGTCTGGAAAGAAATTGAATCTAAGATCCATTTAAACAATTTATGGAGTGGTGTATCTGTGGAAGTTTGTTTAAAAAATTGGTGTCTGAATAAAGATATCAATGGTATTAGATCATTACCGCTCATTGTTTTGTGGTTTATTTGGAAAGCAAGGACCCAAAGTTGTTTTGATGACTTGTTGCCACAGTCTTCTCAAATTTCTTCAATTTGTTTGGGAATGTTGAGATCCATCCCTCAAGGAATTATTTCTATTAAAACTAGACAGGTGCTTGTGGAAACTATTGATATTTCTTTTCCATGGGGCTATTTTGATGGCTCAGCTGCAGGTGATCCAAAAGTTTTTTGTGCAGGAGGAATTTTGTTTTTTTTAGAAGAATGCTATATATCCTTTAAAGCTGGACTTGGAAATGGAACTAATAACTATGCAGAACTTCTTGGCTTGAAAATGTTACTCAAATTGGCTCTGGAGAATAATATTAGTAAACTACAAGTTTTTGGAGATTCTCAGCTTGTTATTAATTGGGTTAATGGTTTGTACAGAATGCAGAATTTGAGTTTGACTCCTTTGCTTTCCGAAGTTATCAGATTTTCTGGGATGTTGGATTCAGTGGTTTTCAAGCATATATATAGGGAAAGAAATTTTGTTGCTGATGGTCTTGCAAAGATGGTGCTATGGTTCAAGAAGGAGCTTGACTTATTATGAAACAATGGAATTCTGATTTTTCTGAAATCCTGTTATCCTTTTGAGGGTTTGGAGTCCATATTTGAGGAATTTGAACATGTGATATGAAGTTTTCTTCAGTTTTTTTAAGTCTTTTTCACTGATACTTGGGGGGTTTGGAACATTTAGTTCTGTCACAAACATTGAGAAGATGAACCAGTTTTCAATTTATGTTTAAGTCTTTTGACTGTTTTTGTTGGATGGGGCTATGAGCCTTTGTATCTGGTAATTGTGGAGAAGTAGTTTTACTACTAATTTTGAATCTGTGAAGATTTTTGGTGATCATGGATAATACTTTTTGGTATTATGTTCATCTGATGAATGTAAATTTTTATATATATAAAAGTTTATGATTTTTTTCAGTGGAAAAAAAAAGTTAGGAGGTTAGAAATGTTTGTATTATAGCAAACATTATGAAAAAAAGATGTAATGTGGATGTAAGTAGGACACTCTAAAATAAAGTGAATTTCAATCTCAATATTCATAAACTCAAAAAAAATACAATTAGAAAATGATTGCAATAAAAATAAATTTTGTTAAAAAAAATAAGATTTTAATCTAAAATTCATATTAAGAAATCTCACATTTAAATTTAAAAAGTATTAAACATTAATTTAAAATTCAGATTTGAGAAATCTTAAATTTCTCAAATTTAAATTTAAAAACTACAAAATTTTAATCTCAATTTCATTTTTTATTTTTCATTTTTTATATTTAAAATACGAAATTTTAATTTAAAATTCTTATAGAAAAATCTCAAGCACAAAATTTTAATCTAAAATTCTTATAGAAAAATCTCAAATTTCTCACAGTTAAATTTAAAAAATACAAAACTAATCTAAAATTCATATTGAGAAATCTCAAATTTCCCACATTTAAAAAGTACGAATACAATAGTCACACCTTTCCATTCCAATCTCACATGAACATCATATTTTTAAAACGCTCAACAAATAAAATGCATAGATAAAGGGTTTGGATAGCACTCAAGTTGACCACATCAAGGTAGCTTGGGTAGCACGATTTGACCGAATCTTTTACAGGTTATAAACAATATATTATTATTATTATTAAATAAATGATATGCTAAAAGAAAATTTTCATTCAAAGTAGACAATTCTTTTTAAATTTAAAAGTCTTATGACAATATATAATAGGTGCAGTTGATATGATCATATATAGTTTAATAATAGGTGCAGTTTAAATGGTTTTATGGAGAAACAGTTTAATAAAATAGTTTCGGTTTTTTATTTATTTTTAAGTATTTTTTGTTTTGTTTTGTTTAAAATTTGGATAGAAATTAAAAAATTCTAAAAGAACATATATATATTAGTGATGGAAATTATATAATTTGGATATTCGCTAAGTGATAAATCCAAATTCTTCTAGATAATCCATAATTTTCCAAAGACGAGATAATTTCCATTGTCCCCAATAAAAAAATTAATACCTATCAAAAAACTTTACCATTTCCCACAAGCCAAGAAATTCACTTACTGATCTAGTGAAAAACCCCGATGAAAGCATTCCATATGATGGATGCACCCCTAGTATATTTTTCAGATGATCTGAACCAACTTAAGTTGGAAGTACCTCTGAGGTATTTTTCTTTGAGAACCGAATTCCATAGCCCTTCATTGAACAAACCCCTTCAAAAAAATTTCATACAAAGTGCAGTGTTGAACCACCTCAATTTTTTTATATTCCATTCCCCCATAGCATTTGGCAAAGACAATCTCTCCTAGGACACTAGATGAATCTTATGTTTTTTCTCAAAACCACCCGATAGAAAGTTGAATAACATTTTTCTAATATGATTGTTTGGGGAACTTTTACCAAAGAGAACTAGTAAACATGGATTCCCACAAGAACAACATGAAGCAGGGTGAATCTTCCGCCCCAAGGATAAGTAATTATAGGCCTAGTTCCCTATCCTTTTTTCAATTATTTTAATGAGTCGTATCTAGTCTTTGATCTTGTAATTGTTTGGTCTCAATAGATATCCCAAATATTTAAACCTTGATTCAATATACTCCAATTTTAAGGGGAAGAAAGTATTGATTTGAGGTAAGATAATATTAGGAATTATGTGTTGATAAAATGTGGATTTTTCCATACTTATCTCCATACCTAAAGCTGAACAGAACACATATATAATCTCATACTAAGTACTCCACTCATCCAAAGATCTTTTACCAAATAATACCACATCGACAACAAAAAGAAAATGAGTAATATTAAGAACAAAGGATATTTTTATGCCTGATAATATTCCATTTAATTTTGCATCAGATATCATTGTACTAAGACCTTCAATAACCAATAAAAAGACAAGTGAATATAAGGGACATCCTTGTCTCAAACCTCTGGAACTTTTAAAGAAAATAGTGGGACTACCAGTGACCATAACAATGAAATTTGCGGAGGAAACACAAGCCAAGAACTAATTTGTAACCTCAATCGAAAGCCTACTCTGTAAAAGGATTAATTTAAGGAACACCCAATTAACTTTGTCATATGCATTTTCAAGATCCATTTTCAAAACCAGAGCATTGAGATTTGTTAACTTCACTGAATGGAGGCACTCTTGAGATGCACCAATTGCATCTAAAATTTGTTTATTGGAAGGAAAACCGATGCTCTTTTGAGACAACTTTTAATGATATTGGATTAATCTTGTTTGCAATAATTTTCATCACAATATTATAAACCAAATTAAAAAGAGAAATGGGTCTGAATTCCTAAAAGGTATACAACTTATCTGTTTTAGGAATAAGAGAGATAAATGTAGATTTAAGTGCCCCAGACATATAAGCTTGAGTTCTGGACATTTCTATAACCTTTAAGAGATCATTACCCATAACATCAAGAAAAGTAGAAAAATTTTCCACGGGCCAGCCATTAGGCCCTAGAATTTTATCTTTTGCAAATTTTGATTGAACACTCTCCACTTCCTCAATAATGATCGGCTTACCAACTTGTAAATCTTCCTCTCTTGAAAAAAAAAGCAGGATAATGTTTGATAAATTTCATTTGATTTCCAATAACTGAAGAGTCGGGATATTTAAAATGATTTCTAAAGAACTCCATAGATGACTTTTCAATATCACTTTGAGTCGATATTCAATTCCCTTCAACATCTTTAATGTCCCAAATGGAGTTGTTGTTCCTTCTATAACTTGCAAATCTATGGAAAAACTTGGTATTGATATCACCCTAAGCAATCCAAAGTGCCTTGCTTTTAAATTGTCGGGCCTCCTCCTCCCTTTTCATAATTTGATCCTATTTATTATCAATGTCCACAAAATTCATCCTCTCTTCCCGATATAATTAACCTTTCAGATTACTAACAAGAAGGTCGATGAAACTTTCTTCAATTTCACAAAGGGTGGGTCTTTTTTGACTGGATATCCTTCATATTTGTACACTTAATAACAATGATCTTGAATCTTTTAAGTTTATGGGTCAACACATCCATCACATCCCTACCTTCCATAGAGTCCATATTTACCTTGGATTACTTGACTAACACGTTTAAGGCCTCATCTTTCACCAAGATTGATTAAATTTAAATGGATACTTTGTAGAGACATAGTCCCATTCTAATTCCAAAGCAATGGGTTATAATTAGAAATATTTGAAAATAAATTCCATGATTTATATCTAGAAACTATATCAAGTAGAGATTAAAAAACCAAGTATCGATCAAGTCTCTTACCAATACCATCCTCTCTAGTCCTATTATTTTTCCAAGTAGGACAAAGTTTGGTAGGAACAATATCCACCAGTGTGACTTCTCTAGAACATGTCCTTAAAGTATTCAACAAGAGGAACCATCAATGACTTCACACCCCAACTTTCAAAAGAATGAAAAATTAAGTTGAGGTCCCCAACAATAATAAAGTTTTGTGAAAATTTACAGGTTGGCTTCAGCTGGGAGCGGGCTAGTTATACATGATACGGTGGATTTGCAGTTTGTGTCTTTATGGGGAGTCTTTATATACTTCCGTAGTTTTCTTTATGAGAAAGGGGAGTATATCTTCTTTGTGCTGGATTTTTACCTGACTCATTCTGCATTGGCAGAGGATTTGCAGTTTTTTTTTTGCATTTATCAGTTGCAGGATAGTTTACTTTTATTGGCAGACTGTAGGATAGCGAGAGTGCTCCGTCTCTGCTATTAGTTGGTGGATTGAAGGACTGAGAGACTGCACCTTTTCTGTAGTGTAATCATCTGATTTTCTTCGGGTGATTGGTTTATTCAGTGGGATTGCTGGTTATAGAATCGTGGGTTAGCTTTTTTTCTTGTTTCCTCTCTTTTGGTGGTGGAGATGGGATTAGTCTTGGTGTAGAAGAAGCACTTGATTTCTGGTTTTTCGAGACATATACCATGACCTGATCTATCTCTGGGCACTGGTAGTTCATTTCTTTGACATCACCTGGATGGATTGTTCCCGCTTTTTGATGGTTTGAATTTTTCATTAAAGTCGGTAGGTGGGATGGTCGTTTCGTGCCTTTACTGCATGCCTTACTACATTGTACTATTCAGGAAGATGGCAAGTGGTTAGTGATTGTACAGTAATGGCAAGTGGTACAGTAATTCTTCTTGAGGAGATGTGTCTTTGATTATTTGTATTGTCTGCCCTCTTTTATAAGTTGGCGTATTCTCTACTATAGTTGGTGGGTATATTGGTGCTCTTTCGAGGGGGATAGTATATTTTCTTGGTCCAGCCTTTATGAAAGATGGTACTATCTTCCCTATGACAAGAATGGAAGCATAGTGTGCACATACTTTTGGTGGTTGAGACATAAATGTGTCAAGTGTGAGTCATTTGTGATGGGGACAGGTGGAGAATATTTAGACCTTTTGGATCCAAATGACGAGATTTTTTGGAAGGAAGCTAGGCTCTATATCCCAGATGATGCCTTGAGGGATAAATTTGGTCAAGGTGGTAGTAAAGTGCCTGGTGGTATAGACTCTTCTAGACACTATCAGGGTGGAGCTCTTCAGCCTGGGAAACAGTTGTCGTTGGAACAGAATGTCGAGAGAGATTTACTGGCGATTATTGATGACTGTCAAGCAGCTGATTTAAACATCCCACGAGAAAATATACAGGCTGCTTCTCATTTTCATACTAAACCGAATTATCCGACTATTCCCGGTACAGTGGAGAAAGCCGGTGTGAGGGCGATTGTAAAACCCTGGAAGCCAAAAAATAGGGGCCCGAGGATGGTTTTAGGGGATGATATTGGGTTGGATGCTGTTACCAAGATGTCTTTATCGGCATTAGTTGGTAAGTTCGGTTACTGGTCGTGCGCCAGCCGTGACGTTGTGGCTTTTGTTCAGGAACATTGGTATCCTCTGCTACTATACATGCCAGATGTTTTTAAACTATCCAGGGGGTGGTACTGCTTTCAGTTTAAGAGCTTGGAGGACTCAGAAGCTATCTTATCCAGCACCTGGCTGTGTGGTAAGGGTAGCCTGATGCTGAAGAGGTGGTGCCACCTTTTCAACCCTGAGAAGGAAGTATTGAAAGTGCGACATCTTTGGGTTCATATTTTGAACTGCCCCCTCTTCCTGTGGCATTTGGAAGCTTTCACTGCTGTTGGCAATCACTTGAGGTGCTTTTTACATGTGGAGCCATCCCTTCTTGGGGGTATGGACCGTAGGATTGGTAAGATTCTTGTGGAAATCGATATATCACAAGGACTTGTGGCTGATTTAACTCTTGAATGGAGGGGGACTGTATATGAACTTGAGTTGGATTACTGGGGTCTCCCTTTTCGCTGCTCGACTTGCAATAAGGTTGGTCACCTTAAGGCACAGTGCTCTGGGCGTCCAATTAAACAACTCGAGTGTCCTGGTTTATTAACAAATCCTTCTTCTATTAAAGAGGCGCCTGGAATGAACGAGCCGCATGTGGAATCGTTGGCACTGGATATGACTACTCTCTCTATTCCAGACATATCACTGATTGGTAAGTTGCAATTATACTCTCCATCCCTTATTGTGTCTTTATCGTTGGAGGAGTTCTTAAAACTGAAAGTATCGTTGCTCAATGATAGCTTTATTCTGAAATATGGTATAAATAAGGAAGGTCTTGCTTCTTTAAAGGAATCCTCTAAGGTGGCGGAGGGAGGTAACAATCTGGACACAAATCCATTGTCTTCATTGAATCATCAGACTGTTCCTTGGTTATCTGTTGATACTATACCTAAACCATCTTCGGGGGACTCCAGTGCTCCGGTGGGGAGTGTAGAGATATTTGAGGATATTTACTCGTCTCCACAGATTGATTTAGAATCATTTGCCCAGCCTGTTGAGTCGAAATCTATTACTGATGTTATACCTTCTTATAGGGACTTACTCCAGCAGACTATACTTCTTGTTTACTCGGGTGGCAGAATTATTGTTGGTAAAACATCTTCTGAGGTTTTAACATCCCCGGGAACAAAGGGCAAACAGTCTAGTGATCCCAAAGGAAGTATTCAAGGGGGTTTGGATCCCGAATTTTCACCATTGAAGACTAGGAACGCTAGAAAACTAAAGGGGGTGGTTTCTGATTCTACTCAATTAACTTCTCCACCTTCTCATGTCCCCCGGGCCCTTAGAGCACAGAAGGCCCTAGCACAGGGTTTGACATGATCATTCTCTCTATGAATATTCGTGGGGTCGGGGGTGCCCAGAAACTGCTAGCCCTCCGTAGAGTGTGTGAGAATGTTCGACCCGATATTTTGATGATTCAGGAGACGATGGTGACTGCTGAAAAGGCGATTGATGTATTTTCAAAGGTGGTGGGGAGTTGGAATATAAGTGTTGTGGATGCAATTGGTCTTTCGGGGGGTTTGCTGACAGCGTGGAATCTTAAAAAAGCTAATTTTGTTGTTTTCAAAACTGTTGCAGGTATCTTATTGCAGGGTAGGTACTTAAATGGAGACCGTGAACTTAAAATACTGAATTGTTATGGACCATATCAGAACAGAATTCCTTATTGGAATCTTATTCGTGATAGTGGGTTGTTGAAGGAGGAAGGATTAATCATTGGGGGAGATCTTAATTTTACAGTGTCTGCTAATGAAACTTGGGGATGTACTCGCATGGATCCAGACGCTGACTTTTTTTATAATCTTTTTCGCGAGGAAGGCTTATTAGATGTGGAGCCATCAGTCTAACGCCCTACTTGGCAGAATGGACGGGGTGGTTCGGCTGGCATTGGCAAGCGATTGGATAGATTCCTTGCCGATGTGGATATGCCAGAACAGTTTCACTCCTACAGGTCGTGGGTTGTTCAATCTAAGATCTCTGATCATTTCCCTATAGTATTCCAATGGGAGACGGAAGGAGAACATATCCTTTATCCTTTTAAATTTAATGCGACCTGGCTGGCTATGGAACCATTTGACCAGTTTGTGCGGTCGACGTGGCGGTCTTTGATGATGGAAGATGATATTTCTCCCATGCGGACTATGGTTCAGAAGCTTAGGATGCTCAAAAGTGTTGAGAAGGAGTGGGAAAAGAATCAAAAGACCCGTGACTCAGCGGAATTAGTTTCCAATGAATTTGATATTGCTAGAATTTTTATAGATTTCCCGGCTGGTATTTGTGATGAGGAGATTCGTGATAAGTTGAAGTTCCTTTCGGAATCACAGTTTTCAATACTGAAGAGGAAAGAGGAGACGACACATCATAAAAGTAGATTAAAATGGAATGAATGTGGTGACAATAACACCAAATTTTATCATCAATTTGCAAATGCCCGCAGGATTCATAACCATATCTGGGATTTACAAACGGAAGATGGTTCTGTCATCTACAAACAGGGAGATCTTGAAAAAGAAGCATTTGCTTATTTTAATTCTGTTTATAAGAAACAGGAAAATATGTCTATTGTTGCACAAATGGAGCTTATTATGAAGTACCCGCGGATGTTTGAGGAACAGGATGGTGAGAGGCTCTTTATACCTGTCACCCTGAAAGAAATACATTCCACTCTGAAAGATTTTGCACTCTCGAAGAGTCCTGGGCCCGATGGATGGACCGTAGAATTTTTCCTGCATTTTTTTGATTTGGTGGGACCTGAGTTACTGGCTATGGTGGAGGAATCTCGGATCCAAGGCAAAGTTTGTCGCTCACTGAACTCTACTTTTGTGGCGTTAATTCCCAAATCGAATAAGCCTTCCTCTTTTGCGGGATTTCGGCCGATCTCCCTTTGTAATCTTATTTATAAGATTATTACAAAGATTATTGCTACTCGTCTGAAGAAGGGGCTGTCTTTAGGTATATCTGATGAATAGTTTGGTTTCCTGGAAAACCGCCAGATAACAGATGCCATAGCAATTGCTCAAAAAAATTTACACAGCATCAAGATAAAGAATAAGAAAGCTTTGGTTCTGAAGTTGGACCTCATTAAAGCATATGATCGAGTAGACTGGGATTTTATCAGGTTGGTTCTTTTGCAGATTGGTATTCCCTTACCCATAACAAATTGGATCATGGGATGTGTGAGCTCCGCAAACTTTTCTATACTGGTCAATGGTAATCCCACACCTTTTTTCTCGGCATCCCGGGGCTTGCGTCAGGGATGCCCGATGTCACCGTTATTATTTTTGCTAATTGCTGAAGGATTTAGCAGAATGATAAAGGAGTTAGCAGATCATGGTGATATTGTGGGTATTGAGGTGGCAGCTAGAATTTTTATAAGCCATCTTTTATTTGTGGCCGACATCCTATTATTTGGTGGGGGAACATTTCGAGAATGGCAGGCTATAAAAAAAGCACTTGATGTATTCTGTGATGCTTCAGGTATGAGAATTAGTCTAGATAAATCTCAGTTTTATCATTCAAAGTGGGAACCAGATGAGTTGGAGGTACTACACCAACTTTTTTCCTTTGATATTCGGCCTCTTGGGCATGGTTTCAGATACCTGGGATTTTTTCTGAAGCCCAATGATTATAAGATCAGGGACTGGTGTTGGTTACTTAAGAGAATTGAGTCACGCATCGGTGTTTGGGGACATCGTTTCTTATCCATTGGATGAAGGCTCATATTAACAAAATATGTCCTAGAAAGTATTCCTGTTTTCTGGTTCTCCCTCATCTGGATTTCGAAGGCTGTTCTAAAAGGGATACAGAGCAGATTGACTAGGTTCATATGGTCTGGCTGTAGTGATAAGTCTTCTATCTGCTTGGCTAGATGGGATTTATTAGCGAAGCCCAAAGATTGTGGAGGTTGGGGACTGAAAGATATTGGCGCCTTTGGCCATGCCTTAAATGCAAAAAACTTGTGGCGGTGCTTATTCGTTCCTTGCCTGTGGCATCGGGTTGTATCTGCAAAATACTTACGTGGATGGGATATTGGTGAATGGATCAGATTGGTTGAGTATGACAAGATGAACATCTCATCTGTTTGGAGAGCTCTTCTGAAGGCGATGCCTATTTTGAAATAGTGGGTGGCGTGGCGCCCCGGTGATGGGTGGAGCATCAGGGTGGGTAGAGACCCTATTTTGGGTTTGACTGAATTGTTCAGGCTGTCAGATCCACTTTTGACTAAATTACTTGATAACAGAGTATATTACTTGGCTCAGGCAGCCATATTTACTGATGGTGACAGTTTCACTCGCTGGGCGGATGCACGTGATTTAAATTTGATAGGGGATCTGGCAAATGAATGGTCTGATTATACTTACAAGCTAAAAAACGCTGGATTGAGTCTGAACCGATGTAAGGATTCCCTATTTTGGAGAAAAAATGTTAAAACAGGGACTATCTCTGCGGCTCTTGCTTATAAATCTTCTGTTCCTTCCACATTCTCGGAATGTTTTCCACTATGGTTTAAGGAGGTTTGGCGGTGGAATATCCCCCTTAAGACGGTACTTTTCTCTTGGTTAATGCTGGCTGAACGTATTCTAACGTGGAACATGCTTCAGAAAAAAGGCTTCGTGGGTCCTGGTATCTGTCCGTTGTGCCACGATGCTGAGGAAAGTATTACACATTTGATGATTAAATGCTCATTTTCTATGCAGGTTTGGCAGCATATTTGACATTTCTTTGAAATAGAACTATTGTGGCATGGACTAAATATTACTGAGGCTTTCAGGAATTGGATTACAGGTGGAGATGAGCTGAGGACTATTCCATTTCATGTGTGTAGATTTATCTGGCTGCCAAGGAACTCAATCATCTTCAGGGATGTATATTCTACTCCGCATCAGATTGTCGATAAGGTTCAGTACATATGGAATGTGGGATCAAAGAGGCCCAAGGTGCTTAAGCAGCGCATTATACAGCAACCTACTTTTCAGCATGACTTGTCTATTGGATACTTTGATGGGGCCTCTCAAGAAGGTGGTACCAAGTGTGGAGCAGGGGCTATCCTAATAGCGCCTCATCTGGGTAGATATAATATAAAGTGGAATTGTGGCTATGGTACCAACACTCGGTCTGAGTTACTTGCATTGTGGAGTATACTTCATTTTGCTAGATCTATGGGCATAGAATCCATTCAATTAGCTGGAGATTCCAGGGTCATTGTAGAATGGTTTAAAGGTATTTTTCATTTAGAATCTGTGCACTTAACCTTTTGGATGGATCGTATCCTGCAGCTGAAAAGAGAATTCTCAGTGATCAGCATCCAGCATGTTTATAGAGAGATCAATCATGGAGCAGATCTCTTATCTAAGCAGGCACTAGAGGGGCCGGTTGGAAACTTTTTGGTGGCCCATGGGGATGGACGAGATCCATCCTCATATACTATTTTTGGTACTTTTTAGTTGTTTTGGCATACCTACATGAACGCATAAGATTGTTATATCTTATGGTTCATTTTTGGGGTATCATATCTGCGGTTTATTATGTAATGTAGATTACATAATTAACCAGGGTAGATACTTTTCTATAGATGTGGAATGTTATATTGTTTAAAGACATACGGGATACAAGGTGTCTAGGTAGTAGTCTGCTACTTTCTAGTCATTGGATGTGGATTCAGTTATGGATAAGTGAAGCCTAAGTCATCGAAATGTAATTTCTGTGATACCTTTTTTATATATTAAATATATAAGATCTTTTTTTATGAAAAAAAAAAGAAAAAAAAAGTTTTGTGAATTTAGAATACCATTGGAAACATCCAATTCCCAAAATGATCTCCGCTCACAATATGGAGCAAAACAATTTAGAATTTTAATATCTTGAGCAAACCTTTGATCGTACCTTCCAAAAGTAAACCAACGTAGGTTTTATAAGGGAAAAGGGCCAAACTGGCATGAAGCATCTACAACACATGCTTCTTACTATTTGAAAATCCTTAAATATTCACAAGCCTTCCCACCAGTAGACATAGTATCTTGTATTAAGTAAAAATATGCCTTATTGATTTTAAAAAACATCTCAAAGGATCTGAACTTGGAGCCTCTCCCAACCCCTAACATCAAAAGAGATACCGAATATTAGGTAACTACCTTTGAGGGAATATTTTTCTAAGGGCCCAATTAGAAAATGATTTCAATAAAAATAAATTTTGTTAAAAAAAAAAAGATTTTAATCTAAAATTCATATTAAGAAAATAAGGGGATACAATTAGAAAATGAATTCAATAAAAATAAATTTTGTTAAAAAAAATAAGATTTTAATTTAAAATTCATATTAAGAAATCTCAAATTTAAATTTAAAAAGTACTAAACATTAATTTAAAATTCTTATGGAAAAATCTCAAATAAGCACAAAATTTTAATCCAAAATTCTTATAAAAAAATCTCAAATTTCTCAGTTAAATTTTAAAAATATAATACTTTAATCTAAAATTCATATTGAAAAATCTCAAATTTCCCACATTTAAAAAGTACGAATACAATAGTCACACCTTTCCATTCCAATCTCACATGAACATCATATTTTTAAAACGCTAAACAAATAAAATGCATAGATAAAAGGGTTTGGATAGCACTTAAGTTGACCACATCAAGGTAGCTTGGGTAGCACGATTTGACCGAATCTTTTACAGGTTATAAACAATATATTATTATTATTTTTAAATAAATGATATGCTAAAAGAAAATTTTCATTCAAAGTAGATAATTCTTTTTAAATTTAAAAGTCTTATGACAATATATAGTTTAATAATAGGTGCAGTTGATATGATCATATATAGTTTAATAATAGGTGAAGTTTAAATGGTTTTATATAGAAACAGTTTAATAATAGATGTATTTTAAATAGTTTAGGTTTTTTATTTTTTTTAAGTATTTTTTGTTTTGTTTTATTTAAAATTTGGATAGAAATTAAAAAATTAAAAAATATATACATATTAGTGATTAAAATTATATAATTTGGATATTCGCTAAGTATTTGAAAATGTTAAATTTATTTATAAATTTAAAAATATAATTTAAATATTTTAAAATTTAAATTTTACATATTTTTTATTATCAAATTCCAACCAAACTGTATTAAAAACTATAAAATCTAAAATAAATAAAATTATCATTTAACAATATACTATTTGTAAAAGCTAAGAAAAAAAACTTCTCACAAATTGTACGATAGTCATATTTTTAAACACTAAACAAATAAAATACAATGGATAAAGGGTTTGGATAGCACGAAAGTTGACCCAATTCAGGTAGCTTGGGTAGCACGATTTTAAGAAACATGTGATGATAATTTCACGGAGCTTGAAATTCAAAAAGTGGACTGCATTTTCTAGATGTTATAAAAAACAAATATAATTTAAAAAAATAAATTGTTAATGAAAGAAAATTTCATTTAAGGTATTAATTTTTTTGGTCAATTACATAACAATACATCATTTATCTACATTATTTTAAAAACAAATTATATCAATAAAAAATGTTTAATTAAAAGTAACTAACAAATTATATCAATAAAGAATGTTTAATTAAAAGTAACTAATTATATTTTATTTATTTTAAATGTCAATCATGTAATCCATAAACAATTAAAAAAAATTACATTATTTTAAAAACAAATTATATCAATAAAGAATGTTTAATTAAAAGTAACTAATTATATTTTATTTATTTTAAATGTCATTCATGTAACCCATATACAATTAAAAAACGATTTCAATACATAGAAATTTTGATTATGAAAAATCTCAAATTTAAAGAGAACCATTACGATTGACATTTTTTTTTCCATGGAAAAAAATCGTAAATTTCATTTACATTTATCAGATGGAACTTAATAGTCCATTCCCAACAAAGTACAAAGAGATTCTTTGAATCAAAACAATACAATAGATCATAAAAGATCATGCATCGAATCATCCCAACAATGATTTGCTAAAGCAAAACCAAAATCAAATAATACACATATAATATCAAAATAAATGATGATATATCATCATCATCATCATTATATATGTTCATATAAGTTCATAATAGAAGTATCTCGGAAAAAAAACATAATAGACCGATATATATCAGATCCATTTAGTATATAAACAACTATTCATCATCACCATCCAAAAATCATATGATCAAAAAAAGCTGCTACAACAGCGACAATCTGTTCACCATCACCATCCCTGTATAGTCCAAAACAAATTTCAAAAGATCATCAATAAAAACAGCTAAAGAGATAGTCATTTTAAACTATTCAGAAGATCTAATATGTTTCATAGGATCTATCCTCTCTTAATTCTTTAATGTGCCAGAAATCCGCCAAGACCCTCGCTTCAGCCTTTGCTAATGAATCAGATAAATTGTTCCTTTCACGATAAATATGTTGAAACTGCACCAACTCAAAAATGTCAGAAAGTCTGTGTACTTCCTGAAGAATTAAGGATAATTCTAAGTTATGCATTCTGAATTTCCCCTTGGCCCAATTTATGACTAACTGAGAATCACCATATATCTGTATTTTTAAATAATCCTTCATCCTAGCCAGAGTAAGTAGAAGCTTTAAAGCACAGAGTTCAATAGAGTTGTTAGTACTAGCCCCTAATCCAGCTTTAAAAGAAAAAGAAAGTTTATCAGATATGTAAAGTATACCTCCAGCTCCACAAGAAGTTGATGCCTCTGCTACTGAACCATCAAAATAACCCTGCTGAACCATCAAAATAACCCCAAGGATAAGTTTTGTCAATTGTTTCTGCAAAGATAGGTCTGATTTTCATAACAGAATCATCTTGTGGAAAAGATCTCAACATACCTAGACTGAAAGAGCAAACCTGAGATGGCATCATGAATTGATCTTCAAAACAGCTTTGGTTGCGAGCCTTCCATAAAAACCACAAAACAATAATAGGTAAAGACCTAATATGTTTAACTTCCATATTAAGACACCAGTTCTTCATGTAAGCTATCACAGATTCCCCATACCAAAGATTCCTGAAATTTAACTTATCTTCAATATCTAACCAAATACTCTTAGTGAAAGGGAAATCCACACCAAGATGAAAATTAGATTCAGCATCCAATTTACACAGATAGCATCTACCAGGTCCTTCAAAACCTCTTCTAACCAGGACATCCCAAGTGAGTGCCTTATCAGAAAAAAGAAACCAACAAAAAAAATTTGATTTCAAGGGACACTTAAGTTTCCATAAAACTTTCCACCACCAGGAAAAATCCAGTCCATTCCTGTCCTGCAACAAATGCAAATAACCTTCTTTTGGAGAATATTTACCATTTTTGGAGAAATTCCAAACTAGCATATCAGCATTGTTAGTTAGTCTTACATGACTAGCTTTAAGAATGGTTAGAAAACCATTCCAACATAAAACATATTGAATATCAGATAAGCCAAGATTGTTTGCAAATAACCACCCTTGTTCCCTCAAAAGAGTCATACCAAGGCCTACAATGTCTTTAAGTAAATACCATCAGAATGTAATTTATCAAGCAGTAATGTTGGTAAATGGTGTCTCCATTTACAACCTACCCATGGATCAATACCAATACGCAGATCAGCACCATTACCAACCTTCCATACAAGATTATTGCCAACAATATCAAAAGCCCATAAAACAGCTTTCCAACATATAGAAATATTCTTTTTCTTCTTATCAGATACTCTGATCCAATCCAATATAGACATTGGATGGACATATTTTTAAACTTCAATTTGAACCCATAGTCCCAAACCTGCAATAAGATTCCAAACACTCTTGGCTACAAGAGCTTTTACAAAAACAATAGGGATTTTCAGCCCCCATCCACCAGGGAAGATTTTAAGGAACCATACTTATTTAAAAGTGTATAAACGTTGGTGAATATTACCAATTCTTAAAACACAAACTATAAAATGATTGGCGATATTTTTCAAAAAATATTTTAATTTTCAAGGATTTTATATCGTTTATATAATAATTTGGCGATTTTTAGGGTGAAAAAATTTTACCCCATCAAAATTGGGTGAAACGGGGCTTCAAAAAAATGCAAAATGGCGATTTTTTTCGGGAGAAAAACATGGAAAAATAGCTCACTGGGCTAAAATTCGCCCCTAAATTTATCCCTGCCATCCACCCAAAAATTTAAGGCAAGCCAAAGTTTTCCAAGAAGTCCAAGGGAGACCAACAGAGTCCTTATGTCCAGACCACAAGAATTTAAAACATAACTTCCTAATCTTCTCAATGATACCCACAGGGATCCAGAAATGCATCCAATAAATCGGGATAGCTTCAAGAACAGCTTTGATCAATGTGAGCTTACCTCACTTGGTTAACCATCGAAAACTCCAGTTCATGATCCTTTTTTTCACTTTTACAATAAGCCAGTCCCAATCCTTCAAAACGTATCTGCAGGGTTTAAGATAGAAACCAAGATACTTCATGCCATTCTCAATAGTTAACACAGAAAATGAAAAAATATTCTCTAATGTAATGATCTCATACTCATCCAAACCAGAGTAATATAGCGGCAGATTTTTTTTCATTTATCTGCATACCAGAAGCCTTACAGTAAACCAATAAGATCTCATACAAAGAAGATAAAGATTGTTCAGATCCAGCAGTAACCATGATAATGTCATCCACAAAAAGTACATGTGTTAAGGAAATATCATTTCCAAAAGAAATACCACGATAAACCCCATCATCTTTGGCACAATAAAGATCCCTACCCAATCCTTCAGCAATGATAAAAAAAAGTAAAGGGGCCAATGGACATCCCTATCTTAGCCCCCTTCTAGCTTTGAAAAGAGTTGAAGCTGCACCATTAATAAGAACAGCAAAAGAGACTGATGCTAAACTGCTCATAACCCAAGTGATAAATAAACCAGAAAAGCCCATTTTGGACAAAAGAACTCTCAGATAAGTCCAACTAACTCTATCATAGGATTTAGACAAGTCTATTTTTAGAACCATGGATTTTAAATGTTTACCATGAATGGTATGTAAACCTTCCTGAATGACCCCCACTGCATCATGAATCTGTCTTCCAGGTAAAAAACCAAACTTTTCACAGGATATATAACGACCCAGCACATTTCTAATGTGAGTAGAAATGATCTTACCAATAATATTGTAGCAATAGTTACATAGAGATATTGGCCTGAAGTCCTCAAAGCATGTAGGATGATCAGTCTTAGGAATCAGAACAAGAAATGTAGAATTAAAAACAGCAGGGATTTTACAATTTTTCCATGAATCTTCAATAACTTGTAATAAATCCATACCCAAGACATCAAAAAGAGCCCTATAGACCTCGACTGGTAGACCATCCGGTCCTGGACTCTTATCATTCTTACTCATAGTAAGAATAGACTGGATTTCCTGTAATGTAACTTGTTTTATAAGATCTTCATTCTCTTCCTCAGTTATGGATGTGGGAAAGTACCCAGCACTCATAACCACTTCTAGTATATGGAGATTACTCTCCTCCTTAAATAAAGACTCAAAATGTTTGACACCAGCCTCTGCTATAGCCTCAAATCCTTCAACCATGTTACCATCACCATCAGCTATCTTCCAAATTGAATTAATAAATTTCCTGTTGTTGGCATACTTGTGGAAGAAAGGGGTATTGTCATCCCCACACAAAAGCCACAAAGCTCTACTTTTCATTCTGGCCTCCTGTTCACAATCTAATAATATTTTCCTCTTACGGGATTCCAAATCGACCAAAGAAGACTTATCCTCCTCGGATGCAAACCCAAAACCCATCTTATGTAGAAATTCGGCCATTAAAGATTCAATGTCCACTAAGTCCTTATTCTCCTGTAATTTCTTCACAACTAACCAGGAGATAGACACATCTTTAATTTTCTTAAGATTTAAGGCAAAATGCGCAGCAGGAGATAACTCAAGGTTATCAGAAAATCCCATCCAAGTGGATTTTAAAAGGAAAACAAAGTCTTCATCCTCCAACCAAGAAGCATTAAATTTAAAAGGACCATGGGGTCTAGAATCTTTATTCAAGACTTGCATAAACACAAGATTATCATCTGGATCCCCACCGCATCCAATCCATTGTCTAAAATGAAAATCACAGTCCAGAAAATCAGAAGAAAGTAGAAACCTATCTAATCTCTTACAAATATTATCACACCCAACTCTTCGATTATTCCAAGTAGGAAGTAAAATAGTTGGGGCAATATCCACAAGAGCAGCATCCTCCATCTGCCTAATGAAGAAATCAGATAAGTTATCAACTCTATCCTTGTCACCCCAAATCTCAGATAAACCAACAGAATAATTCAAATCTCCACCAAGGATCAATTTAGAACTGATCAGACCCTCCACTTTAAACAAATTAATCCATAAAATTTCTCTATCCACATAAGGCCCATACAAATTAAGACAAACAATCGTCATTTTAAGCTCAACAGAATTCAGCGAAGCGCACAGACCAGAGCCAACCACCTAAGCATTAATCAACTGAAAATGACGCATCCACCAACCTAGAAGTAACCCCCCAGATTTGCCTTTAGCATCCACAGAACTTCCATCCATGATTCATAGATTCCATCTCAGACACCAACAACTCACCTCCACACATAGTTTCTTGTAGGAATAAAACATCAATAAAATGTTCATCAATCAGCCTACATACCGCTAGTTTTTTGGGCAAACTAGCCAACCCTCTGCAATTAAGGGTCATAGCAATCATAAGTAATCACCCAAAGGGGAATGCACAGCTCTAAGTGCCCCAGAAACAACCTTATCATCAGAAATCAGAACCATATGATCACCACTAGGGTCTATACAAGGAATATAATTCCCTTTAAGACCTCCATGTTTATCACTTAAAAACGGTTTAACCTTAGCACAAGATCGTAAAAAATATCCATCAAATGATTTATTACATTTGACAGGGGAAACAAACCATAATTTCCCCAAAGGACAATCAATCCTTCTTGTATCTCCCGAAACCCCATCCCCAGAAATCATAAGATTCTCAAGTAGTAAATTAGGGTTATCAGTAACTGTGAAACATAGTGGTTTCAGCGAGTCCAAGATAGGTGTATGTTTATCAACCCCAGAAACAGTATCACTACCCATCAAACCCTCCACCAAAACCTCATCAAAGACAAAAATATATTTTTCCCCGGATAAAACCTCAGTTCTCTTAACATGCCAGAAGGATTTAGTCTTAGGAACATATGCAGATTTAAAAGATTTACTAAAAGGTAAAGTACATTCAGGGATCAAATGGTCGTAAGCATGGCATCTGTTACAGTGAAAAGGAACGCCCATGTAATCTAATGGCTAATAAAACTCAGAACCCCCCTTCTTAATCAAAATATCTGCTGCTAAACCATTCCTAAGGTCAAGTAAAACCAAAACTTTACCCAAACCACATACACCCAAATCAAGAAATGAAAGATCTGCCTCCAAAAAAGTACCTAATGTATTCCCAATCAGTTGAAAGAAATCGACAGACCAGAATTCAAATGGAAAGTTCGGAAGCTTAACCCAAATTGGTAGCAAATCATACCTTTCAACTCTTGGGTCAAATAAAGGCGACCATCTTTTCAACAATATACCAGCATTCTGCCATCTCCAAACACTAGCAAGAATTGTTGCCGCATCATCTTCGGTATGGAATTTGAAAGCAATCCATTCGCGAGGAAGAATGAAAACTTCTGGACACAGACTGATACGGTCACTCCATGAAACAACTGTCCAATTCTTGACACCTTCATAATTGAATTTTCGACCACTGAATCTTCCCACCAGAGTCGTGGTGTTTGTCAAAACAATGTCATTCAAACAAACATCCTCACCGACAACTATCATCACAGGTTTACCTTTCCTGATAATATGTCTTGGCCTCTTCAGATATTTATTTGCCACTGGGAAAGCACTATCCCTAACCAAAAGCTTCTCAAAAGAGCAGTCCTTAATCCGCTTATCGTTTTTAACATCTTCACCTTTGAACGAAAGATCCTCAATAGGCACTGTAAAATCCTCAAACGGTGAACCCCTACTCGTCTCGTTCTTCAGAAAATCATCACGAGATGACACAGAATGATCAAAACCCTTATCAGCAGTAAACCCATCACATGCCGGTAATGATAAATTAGGTTTCATGGAAGTATAATTCCTACTCTCATCTGCAGCATAGAGCACTCCTTCATCCTCCCCGAACAACAATGCATCAACACACAAAGGTAGAACATGGTTATCAATCCCTAATATTTTCCCCTAAGGTGTCTTTACTGCACTGAAATCATTAGGCGGCGTACGAGCCAAGTGCTTGATAGCGCGAAGCGTCATACTTGCAGGTCTAGGGACGTGTCACCCCCAACTGTTTCCAGAGGGAAACCAAATCAATGATCTGGAGGAAGGATGACTGGAATATCGGATAACGAGGTCTCGATTAAAGTCAAAACCTACCCTTCTGTTAGAATCATCATTGCGAAGGATTACGTTCTCTGATGTAGATCGGTGATGTAGAAGGGTAAAGGAAAACCCTAGACAAAATATTCGCTCTACTATCTCTATAACTACTTGTTTCTAGTTTAATGATTATTTACATTCACTACGATTGACATACAATTCCATTCCAATCTCACTCCATGTTTTTAAAATGTTAAACAAATAAAATACAATAGATAAAGATAAAGGTTTCAGCACGATAGAAGTTTATACAACTTAGGTGACAACTAATAATAAGTTAAAGTAGATATGATAATAAAGAAATGGTTGAATATTATTTTATTATAAAATTATATTTTTTAAATGTTTTATTTTATTATAAAATTATATTTTTTAAAACATTTTTGTTTGTGAAATTTAAATAGAGAGGGATAGAAAAAGGAAAAATTAAAAATTAAAACCTTGAAATTGTTTATTTAGATATTTGGTTTTATTTTATTTGAATTTAGATTAAAAAAGTATTTTACCTTAATTTGATTGTTTTATTGAAATTTTATGAATCAAATTGTAATTCTTTATATATATACATACGAGAGAAAACATTTTATATTATTGTATAACTTTTTTTTATATATGAGAGAAAATATTTTATATTATTGTATGAATTTCATTTTAAAAGGAAATAAACTTTGCTTTGGATCTCTTTTAAATTAATTATATAGAGAGAGATAGATAGATGGTCCATTTTATGTTAGTTTTTAGTATAGTAATCATCATTTTTTATTTGAAGCTTGCAACCATATTAATGTGTAAATGATGTTTATATTAGTTAGTTCTTAGTTTAGTAATTATCATTCTTTTAAAAGAAAAAAGAAAAAGAAAAAGAAAATTCTTGCTATGATATTAATTTAAAGAAAATGAAGTTGCATGCCTTAGCATCTCCTCTACCACAGTATTACTAGAAAAAAAAACCACAGCCCCATACTTGAGACAGGTTAAGACAAAAACATTCAAAAACCCACTGACCAACATGATCTTTCACACAAACTCAAAACAAAAAATAAACCCTTGGCTACACATCATAGGTAAAGAACATTACCACAAGTGGCCCACATATCATCTTTACAACAATTAGTAGATCACTTCAAAACAATCCACTGCTTTTTCGATAGTAGGTCGACATCCACACTAAAATTCTTATATATATGAGCAAGGGAGAGATCTATAAAAAAAGTCATCAAAAGTTGGATTCTATGGCATTAGTGAGAAATCTAAAGGACTTGTAGATTATATATATTTTTTCCACCAATTTATGATGACTTCAAAATCTCCAAAAACCTATAAAGAGACAATTCCATTCATGAAAGCAAACTAAAGAAGGCACCATAAGGCCACAAGTTCATATTTGGTGTTGCTCCCCTTTCCACCTTCCATCCAAATCTTGAAGAAACGATCCTTATTAATCATAAGAATCATAGCACAACCACATGATCCATTACAAGAAGCTCCATCAAAGAACCCAATGGCAGCAGAGAAGATAAAAGTAGGAGCAATACCAAATTTACAAGGCTTGTACTTTTCTTCATTATAGAATTCTCTGTAAAAACCAACACATTTCATACTGCAAATCTAAACATTTGGAAGCATATTTTCGAAGACCACACTGTTTCTCATATTCCAGACTGCCCAACAAAAGAAAATAGGAAATAATTTATGATGGGAATTCTTTTGACTCCAGCTTCTGAAACTATTCTCCAAATTTATTGACCCCTAGGACAAGGAAATATTCAACCTGAGAGATCAGACTTGAACCTGCGAGTCAAATTATTGTTGTAGTCGTGTCCATGTTTGCCTCTGTTTGCTCCATTGAAATGGAAAATGGTGCATGCAGTTAACTTGGTGGAATTATGAGCAATGTGAATAGTGTGTGGTGCCACATTGTTGTGTATTTAGAAGGAAGATAAGTGAATGGATTGCATTGTTTGGCATGGAATTGGTAGTGAGCCAATTATCCTAAATGTCATGTGAGAATCTAAGAACCTTGGAATTGGTGAGTAGTCTAAATAGTGAGTACATGAGTCTTAACTCATGAGTGGTCGTTCTACTAAGATATATATGAGAATAATTACCTACAGTTGGGTGGAGTGTGGCTACTACAAACCTAGTTTCCAGGTATCTTGAATTTAGATAAGTGCCTGAAGTTTTCAGTTAACTATGTGCATTTGATTATGCATCTAGTTATGTGAAAGAACCAAATGTGTATGATGTGTATGTTTGATGATGGATAATTAATGATAAATTGCTTATATGTTCTAAAAGGGAATTGGTAATATGACATGTACATTGTGTCTGTCAATATTGTCATTGAATGATTGTTACCTAGTTGTTTGTTTGTAATTAAACCAATGGAGTTCCAAAAGATATTGACGGGATTCTAAATGAATGAATTGTGCTATATTGATATACGCAAGATAGTAAATTGTTTATCACATATGAACTTTGCATTTTGTTCATTGAATTTCCTTTGTGTAGATGGATGAATTATGTGCCCAAGTAATTACATTTCAATTGTATAGTCATTTTATGATTGAAATAATAATGGGAAATGTTTACAGACAATTTGTTTGGATTGAATTTCTTCATTCAGGGTACTGTAGGGTAATGAAGGATATTCCTTAACTATACCCTGTGAATACCTAGTTCCTAGAGGATGTTGTAATCCTAAAGGAGGGTGTTAAACCTGTTTATGGAATTCTTACCTAAATTATTCAAAGTCTTGTGAATTGTTCCTTGTTGTAGTGGTTGTTGTAACATGAATGTTTCAAAATTTAATGTTTAGTTGTAACTCTATTTCTCATACTTAATGTGAATGAGATTTAAGACAGAAGAGTCTTGTATGAAATTCCACTAGTTGGCTCTATGCCAAATAAACACAAGTTTTACAAGTTATCTGACTCAAGGATGGATTACTTAAACAATGAGTCACAAATATGTTTGAGTTTTGTATATTGAAAGACTATAGATTGCAATTTCAATCAATGGCAAGTTTTTCCTTAGTCATTTTCTCAACTTCACTAAGATTAAGTGTCTTTTAACTAGGAGAACTTGACATGTGCCTAAACCATGCCTTAGCCATTTTCTTAAAATGACTATGTGTCAAATCTTTGAAATCAGAAGAATAGTTGCCAAGGTTTCAATGTCAATGTAACTATGTTGATGTTGGGATCGCATGTTATTGGTGAATGGTTCATCGTTCTAGTGCCAATGCTGAGTCGACCTTGACATGTCGATGTCATAATTGGGGTTTCCTTGTGGAACTAAAGTTCCACTTTGATTTCCAATTTTTGAGTCGGAGGGTGATAGTGTCTAGCATTAGTGTTTTTTCTGGAGTTCTAATGTCAAGGTGGCGACGCCGATGTCGGCATCAAGAATTTCATTAGTAATTTTTTGCAGTCAATGTCGATTTCTGAGGGTCTGATGAACCAAATTTTGAGGTTATGATGCCAAGGTGCCATGTCTGAATCAACATGTCTATTAGGAATGGGTTTCCATTTAATTTCGTTGTTTGAGCTCCAAATTCGAGAGACCTGAGTTCCGAGGTCAAAACATCGACGTCAGAATGGTAGTTTTAATACATCCAAAATATGTGTTGACTTTCGAGGTCCAACATGCTGACATTTGGTAACTCAGAATCTTGATGTTAGGGCAAGCTCATCGGAGTTGCTTTGTTAAGAACCCGTCAAGCGGTGTCGATTCCTTATTTCTGATGTCATAAATGTCAGGAAGGAATGTCAAGCCGAGACCATTAGATCTGTCAATTAACTAACTGAACTAACATTATAACGTTGGATCAGTTTTGTAGGACTTGGTTAATCACATCGGTTTAAGTTAATTAATCCTGATTAAATTTGTCAATGCATATTTATTTAATGAATAACCATATTTCGCTATTCAGAGAGTGGAATGATGCTCTCTAGTTATTTTTTTTACATTTTCACAAATTCAACACGTGCATGTGCTACTTATTTTAAAAGGGATATGTTTTATCAATGTATAATGTAACATGTGGATGTGTTACAATTTAACTTCAAATTGGCCTTGAGATGCAACAATATAATTATAAGCTTCCTGAGCATAAATTTGACTTGTAGACCTATTCCAACTCAACACAATTTTATTCACTTCCTTACTTAATCTAATTCTATCACTGTTAAGGGATCATATATAGTTATCCCATTCCACTGCTCAGCTTCCATGTATGCCTAAATCATTTGATTGAAACCAATATAAATCATTTAAGCTTAACCATTGAAGTCTCCAAATCTAGTCAAGCGTGATAAATCCAAATTCTTCTAGATAATCCATAATTTTCCAAAGACAAGAGATAATTTCCATTGTACCCAATAAAAAAATTAATACCTATCAAAAAACTTTACCATTTCCCACAAGCCAAGAAATTCACTTACTGATTTAGTGAAAAACCCCAATGAAAGCATTCTATATAATGGATGCACCCATAGTATATTTTTCAGATGATCTAAACCAACTTAAGTTGGAAGTACCTCTGAGGTATTTTTATTTGAGAACCGAACTCCATAGCCCTTCATTGAACAAACCCCTTCAAAAAAATTTCATACAAAGTGCAGTGTTGAACCACCTCAATTTTTTTATATTCCATTTCCCCATAGCATTTGGCAAAGACAATCTCTCCTAGGACACTAGATGAATCTTATGTTTTTTCTCAAAACCACCTAATATAAAGTTGAATAACATTTTTCTAATATGATTGTTTGGGGAACTTTTACCAAAGAGAACTAGTAAACATGGATTCTCACAAGAACAACACGAGGCAGGGTGAGTCTTTTGCCCCAAGGATAAGTAATTATAGGCCTAGTTCCCTATCCTTTTTTCAATTATTTTAATATGTCATATCTAGTTTTCGATCTTGTAATTATTTGGTCTCAATAGATAGACCCTGATTCAATATACTCCAATTTTAAGGGGAAGAAAGTATTGATTTGAGGTAAGATAATATTAGGAATTATGTGTTGATAAAATGTGGATTTTTCCATACTTATCTCCATACCTAAAGCTGAACAGAACACATATATAATCTCATAATAAGTACTCCACTCATCCAAAGATCCTTTACCAAATAATACCACATTGACAACAAAAATAAAATGAGTAATGTGAAGAACAGAGGATATTTTTATGACTGATAATATTCCATTTAATTTTGCATCAGATATCATCGTGTTAAGACCTTCAATAACCAATAAAAAGACAATTGAATATAAGGGACATCCTTGTCTCAAACCTCTGGAACTTTTAAAGAAACTAGTGGGAGTACCAGTGACCATAACAATGAAATTTGTGGAGGAAACACAAGCCAAGATCTAATATGTAACCTCAACCAAAAGCCTCCTCTGTAAAAGGATTAATTTAAGGAACACCCAATTAACTTTGTCATATACATTTTCAAGATCCATTTTCAAAACTAGAGCATTGAGATTTTTTAACTTCACTGAATGGAAGCACTCTTGAGATGCACCAATTGCATCTAAAATTTGTTTATTGGAAAGAAAACCGATGCTCTTTTGAGACAAATTTTAATAATATTGGATTAATCTTGTTTGCAATAATTTTCATCACAATATTATAAACCAAATTAAAAAGAGAAATGGGTCTGAATTCCTAAAAGGTCTACAACTTATCTATTTCAGGAATAAGAGAGATAAATGTAGTTTTAAGTGCCCCAGGCATATAACCTTGAGTTCTGGACATTTCTACAACCTTTAAGAGATCATTACCCATAACATCAAGAAAAGTAGAAAAAATTTCCACGGGCCAGCCATTAGGCCCTGGAATTTTATCTTTTGCAAATTTTGATTGAACACTCTCCACTTCCTCAATAATGATCGGCTTACCAACTTGTAAATCTTCCTCTCTTGAAAAAAAAGTAGGATCATAATGTTTGATAACTTTCATTTGATTTCCAATAACTGAAGAGTCAAGATATTTAAAATGATTTCTAAAGAACTCCATAGTTCAATATCACTTTGATTCGATATCCAATTCCCTTCAACATCTTTAATGTCCCAAATGGAATTGTTGTTCTTTCTATAACTTGCAAATCTATGGAAAAACGTGGTATTGATATCACCCTAAGCAATCCAAAGTGCCTTGCTTTTAAATCGCCGAGCCTCCTCCTCCCTTTTCAGAATTTGATCCTATTTATTATCAATATCCACAAAATTCATCCTCTCTTCCTGATATAATTAACCTGTCAGATTACTAACAAGAATGTCGATGAAATCTTCTTCAATTTCACAAAGGATGGGTCTTTTTTGACTGTAAATCCTGCATATTTGTACACTTAATAACAATTATCTTCAATCTTTTAAGTTTATGGGTCAACACATCCATCACATCCCTACCTTCCATAGAGTCCATATTTACCCAGGATTACCTGACTAACACGCATAAACCCTCATATTTCACCAAGATTGATTAAATTTAAATGGATACTTTGTAGAGACATAGTCCCATTCTAATTCCAAAGCAATGGGTTATGATTAGAAATATTTGAAAATAAATTCCATGATTTATATCTAGAAACTATATCAAGTAGAGATTAAAAAAACCAAGTATCGATCAAGTCTCTTACCAATACCATCCTCTCTAGTCCTATTATTTTTCCAAGTAGGACAAAGTTTGGTAGGAACAATATCCACCAGTCTACTTCTCTGGAATATGTCCTTAAAGTATTCAACAAGAGGAACCATCGATGACTTCACACCCCAACTTTCAAAAGAATGAAAAAATAAGTTGAGGTCCCCAACAATAATCAAGTTTTGTGAATTTAGAATACCATTGGAAACATCCAATTCCCAAAATGATCTTCGCTCACAATATGGAGTAAAACAATTTAGAATTTTAATATCTTGAGCAAAAATTTGATCGTACCTTCCAATAGTAAACCAACATAGGTTTTATAAGGGAAAAGGGCCATACTGGCATGAAGCATCTACAACACATGCTTCTTACTATTTGAAAATCCTTAAAAAATATTCACAATCCTTCCCACCAGTAGACATAGTATCTTGTATTAAGTAAAAATATGCCTTATTGATTTTAAAAAACATCTCAAAGGATCTGAACTTGGAGCCTCTCCCAACCCCCTAACATCGAAAGAGATACCGAATATTAGGTAACTACCTTTGAGGGAATATTTTTCTAAGGGCCCCAATATCACTCTCATTCACATTGTGACTAGTAATTTCTTCCCTTAACTTAGAAGATAAAGGAACGTAACTCCCATGAATCAACCCCGAATCCAATTCAAACTCTCCCATGTCTTCCTCCTTGCACTTTTTAGTTTTTTTTCCTTATGGTCACATTCCAATGGTGTATAGAGTTAATGGGAGAGACACTAGTCTTGTCCAAAGGTTTTTTTCACATAAATATTAATTGGCGTTTTAGCAACATCCTTTGATAAGGGAGAAATATTCACAGGACGAGATCCATTCTTCACTTAACTTTTTCCCCTATTTGAAACAATAACCTTGGAGTGTTGAAGTGTTGGAAACTCTTCAATAGATTCAGTATTAAGAAGAAATTTATCTCCCTTAACCATTCCATACCCCAACATATCACAGTCTGAATCCCATGAGGATAAAGTCATCCCTAAACAAACCTCAGGACAGGAAGAGTATCGATTTCCTCCAACCTCAGACTCGAAAGATGTCTTATCAAGAGAACCTAAATTTTCAAATTCAAGTGAAACCCTAGGATTGTGAATTACCGGATGGGATTCCCCACCAAACCCTAAATTATCATAACAAAAAATTTCGATTATATGTTGATTTGGTTCTGCATCAACATGACGGTTTTCAATAATATTAATGTCTGTAGAGGAACCAAAATCCCCACCCCAAGACTCAATACCCTCAACATTCTTACCCCTCCTATTAGAAAATTGTTTTTCAACAAATTCGATATATAATAATTTATGCGAAGACAAATCTTGATAAGGGGTAAGGGAATAAATTGGAAACACACCTTGAACAAACCCGACCTTTGAATCATTTGATCCCATAATAGGCGATGACTGGTGCAAAAGTTGAGCATGAGCAAGTGAATCTTCATCAAGGTCTTGAGAATCACTGGAACAATCAATCAATGAAGTCTCCAAAATGTCTCAGAGATTCCACAGTAGCCATGTTTGACAATCGATGTTTCGATTGTCAAACATGGATACTCAATTAATAAGGTACTTAATGTAATTAATGTATCTCAATTGAGTACCTTATTAATATTATCATTAATATTAATACAATATTAGTGGATACTAATACTATATTAATATTAATAAAACATCAGTATTAACATTAATGTTAATATATTTTATTAGACCTGAACACTATATCAATATTAATTTATACAAATTGAGATCCAAATCCTTTTATTATAATTTAACCTTCTAAGAATTTATTAACATTAGGATTAATTCTAAAATATAGATTTTAATACATTATTATTATTAATATTAACATTAATTTTAATATTAATATTAATATTAACACTAACAAAATATTAATAAATAGAAATTCTAAGTTACTAAATAAATATATATGTATACTATTTTATTAATGCCATAATAAAACACTTGAACAAAAAAGCTTTTAAATTACACTAAAATCATTAATATAAAAAAATTAAAACCCTAACTACTACCCAAAACCCTAATTCCCCAAGCCGACTACACTTATCTCTACATCTTAAATTAAAATGGAATATTAGTACCATAGATCACTTGCTCTTAAAAACTCAAAAAATTGTCACGATGATGAGTCTTGTTATGGATTCGAAACATCGATTGTCAAACCTGGCTACTATGGAATATCTAAGATATTATGAAGTCAACCACATAAATATTGCAACAATGAAGTCTCCCTGAACCATTGACAATTCCTTTTCGTGTCCAGTGACTTCTGCAAGGGAGACATCTGAACGAGATGCCCTTATAATCCAAGTTCTGCTCAATAACCTTATCACCCCATCTAATTTAACTTTATTAGACAAACCTTTATCAGTATGAATTTCCACCATGACCCTATCCATTCTCTTATCACCAGTATGAGGCATTTATTTTTCCACCGGGATAAACTTACCCATATGATTTGTCAGGTTGACAAATATATCCTTGGACCAGAACTAAATTGGGAATCCCATGAGCAGAAGCTATAAATGACGCTTTGTAACCTTTTGATTTATAGGTTCAAATTCCACATACCATCGCTAGAGAACAAGAAACCCCTCTCTAATCACCCAAAATATGTGGAGAATATACAAAGCATGTTCCTCAGAGAGAAAGATAAAACAAAACCAACCATTTGGGAGAATATGCACCTGCGCACAATACTTCAAAACATGCTTCCATATCTCCAAAAACCACGCAATATTGCAACCATATTAATGTTCAAATGATTATCAAACTTGGGATTGATGTTGTTTTTATAAAATATATACTTTTATTTGATATTTTCATGATTCCATAGAAATTTAAACACTTTGTTTTCAAATTTCAAATTTAGTTTTACTTCATAAGATTGTTATGTCTTCAAAGTCTTGGATGTCCCAAAGTTTTGACCATTAATCAAAGTATTTTTCCAAACTCATTGCAGTCGAAGACAAAGACAAATTAGACACGATTAGGGGAAACGATGGAAAGTTTGTTTTGGTTAAGTTTTTTAAACTTACACTTGTATAAAATATATTGTTTTAGGTATTTACATTCAATGGGGAACATACCAACTTCTATGAGGAGAATGGGGTGTTACAGAGCAAATATTTTTATGGCTTGGGGAAGACAACAACAGACAGAGTGATACGAGAAATTAACTCGAATCTCAAGTATGCCATATAAATGTAAAATGCTAACAACAAAGGATAGGGCCCATACCTCAATCGGATGTTCGAATAAGGCAGCCATTGAGTTGTCGATCCAATGCTTGCAACCTACAACTTGTCCTCAACAACAAATGTATCCAAGCATATAATATGTATGTGGTAAAATGTTAGCATCTACTCTAACATAACCCATTGAACATGTATAAAGAAAATATCCATGGAAATTAATATAGACATCTGCACATGAATTTGGACAAAAAATAGTATTTCTATTAATTCAAAAATAGAAGTACAAAGCGACAACCTCTATCAGCAACTCGTTGGAACTGAGAAACTAAGTTCCTCCACTTGGGCCTCCACCACTTCAATCCTCCATGCAAAGGCAAGCTCACTAAGACAATGGAGAGACTGGGATATGAACATAAATGGTTCAATCAACAAGGCTAAATGGATGCAAACTCAAGGAAATGGAAATGGGGAAAAATGTCGCTATAGTTTCCTTACTTTCAAAGTTTCTCCTGCTCCAATGATTCACAATGGCTCAATATATATCCCTCAAATGGGAAATGGAGGGTCGAATCAGAGTGTTTTCCAGCATATGGAGTGTCAAGGATCGTATTCACCGTGACTTGGCATGGAAAATACAAAATATTTTTAATTTTAAGCAAAAAACTTGATGTACTTGGATCATAATGGAGCAAGATGCATATACGTGAGCTACATAACTGTTCACCCGCGTGTATAAAAAAAAACTAAGTTTTTTAGGGTTTAATTAAAGCATCAAGAATATACTAAACAAGGGGGATGTAATGAGTATGCAGAGGGACAAGGGTAGGCCATCAAGACATGATGCATAACATGTGGCAAATCATGTTGTAACATAGAGTAAGCAGTAGTCTCTTTTTTTTTCTATTGATAATATTATTTTTTAACATATCTATTTGTTTATTTATCTTCAATTTTGTTTAAGATTTTAAATTCCTTTTTAAAAGTATGTAAACATATTTTTGAATAAAATGTGGGAGGTGTAACGTCCCACATGTTACCTCATTCTTCTACAAAATAAGATACCATTATATATATATATATATGTATATATATATATAT